>JAPTMW010000010.1:24309373-24320356 GCA_029822955.1 Ostorhinchus angustatus
TAAAATTTACCTCCAATTATGGCAGAGTTACGATCCACTCCATCACCAGCGGTCTTGTCATCATTGAAGGGGAAAACAACTCCGGCTGTGGAGATAGCACAAATTATGGCCTTACTTCCATCTCAATATAGTGAAGATTTTGTCTGGTGTTGAATGTGAAATTCATTCATATATTTTAATAAACTTTGTGATCTCTGTTTCTTTCTCACTTCCATTTATGGTCACAGTGTTGACTGGGATGTGGTTTTACTGTATCTGGTTGGATACGCACAGAAAAAGCAGATGCATATTTTAAATATTCTTGAGTTTTTTTGTGGGTTTGAGCAAGTACACTCATGATATCATGTATTGCAATATTCTCCATGCTAATTACAATATTTTTCATAAAATGGTGGAGCCATTATGAGACACTATTTTCTCAATGGGGTAGAAAAAATGTTAATCATCCACATCTACAATTCCTACAATCCTACAAACCCAGTGGAAGCATCTAGAGTAAAAAGAGGTACTCAAAGAGCAAAAGAAACGTGACCATTACAGAAGGGTCCATCTTCTAGCACTGCCTTTATGACAGAATTGCATATCCTCACTAGGTCCTTACCAGCTTCCAAGTGCCATGGGTCACTGGCTGAAGCCATTGGGGAGATAGTCAGGGGTGAGGCTCCACAATTAGAAGGGACCAGGATCCCATGGGTGCTGATAGGCGCCGTTAAACTCGACCGCAGTGCCGCCTTCAAAGGCGCCACGTTGTTGAATTGAACTCTTGAAAGACAGCCCACAAAGCCTGGCGTGTTGTACCGCTCAATCAAGATGGGATCAATCTGTCCTGTTTCTGTTAGAAAAATAGCAGATCACACCGTTTATTAATTAGGTGCAGTATACTGTGTGCTAATATCAGTGATTGTTTGGTTTCTAGTGTCAAACATGACAATAAATTTTCATGGACGAAGGTGAGTAATCAAAAAAAAGTTGTGTTCCTCATCATTATAGTTTATATTTTGGACCAATTAAGCAAACAACTCTTGAATTAAGCAAAAAATCTGCCAATTGAACAAGTGAAAATTATCTTGGCAAAATTAAAAAAAAAAAAAAAGGATTAATTGTCTAAAAATAACTTATTTATATCTCACTGAAAAGTTACTCTTTAGGTGATTCTGTCTTATTTTAAGTGTGATGAGATATTTGGACTAGAAATGAGAAAAACACACTTTGTAAGATTTAGATTTTTGCAGTGTGTGCTATACCACGAAGACAAATCTGCCTTGAAGATTTGTCTTTGTTGCCAAAATATATCATAAAATACTCCAAATACACTTAGATATGTAAATTGTACAATGTGTGACTCAAGAAACAAAATAAAATGAATAAATTCCATCCTATTTGTAAAGGGAAAAAAATAAATCCTCTATAAATGTCATATTCACCTTCAACAGGGGTGGGCAATCCTGGTCCTCGAGGGCCGGGTCCTGCATGTTTTAGATGTTTCCCTCTTCCATCGCACCTGATTCAGTTAATTATCAGCTCATCATCAAGCTCTGCAGAAGCCTGGTAATGATGCAATGGCTTCCAGGTGTGATGGAAGAGGGAAATATCTAAAACCTGCAGGACACTGGCCCTCGAGGACCAGGATTACCCACCCCTGACCTGCACTGTGCATTTGTACATATTGTATTTCAACACTTACCAAAGACCTTTCCAAGAAAGATGCTTTTGATCAAGTTGAACTGAGTGTCAGAGGCTTCAGGCAGGGTATATGTGGACACTGGGTAATGGTCCAGCTGGGGATAGATGGCAGGGGTTATTCATTGTCTTGTAATGGCTGACGAATTCTCTGTAAACCTTTACTTGGAATTTCTTCAGTTCAGCAGTTAGACTTTAAAAATATTTACTGTTGGCAAATCTCTGAAAATACATTAATTTAAAGACAAATTGTGGCACATCCTTTCAGAAAATGAGTCAAGAGGTGAAGAAAATCTCTGAGTAAACCCAAAATTCACAATTTGTTACCATTAGATTTTTGTTGTTGCAGGTCCATTGATAAGACTTAAAAGCAGTTGGCAGCAGTTCTACCATTTGAGTTCCACGACAAAAATCTAAATCTAACCAAGTGTATTTTTCTCATTTCTAGTCCAAATATCTCATCACATTTAACATAACACATAATCACCTAAAGAGCAACTTTTCAGTGAGGTATAAGAACTGATTTTTAGACAATAGATCTTGAAAATCTTATTTTAAGAAATCTTACCAACATAATTTTCACTTGTTCCATTAGCAGATTTTTTTTTTGCTGAATGCATGATTTTTTTTTGCTTAATGCAAGCAAAAACAAATCTGCCAACGGAACAAGTGAAAATTATTTTGTAAGATTTCTTAAAATAAGAATTTCGAGATCTATTGTCTAAAAATAAGTTCTTTATATCTCACTGAAAAGTTACTTTAGGTGATTATGTCTTATTTTAAATGTGATGAGATATTTTGACCAGAAATGAGAAAAGATAGATAAGTAACATTTCGATTTTTTCCAGTGTGTCAATTAACTGGCCGACAAGAAAGAGCAGTAATATTTCAAAGATTAATTTACAATAGTATTTTCTATTCTTTTAACTTGTGTTGCTACAGCAGTACATATCTTTTCATTCACACATTCATTTTCTACTCCTCATCCAGATGCAGGTTGCAGAAGCATTGTGGCAATCCAAGCCGGATGAACGATATAATCCCTCCTATGTGTGCTGGGTGTGCCATGAGGTCTGCTCTCATTTGGACATGTCTGAAGAACCTCACCAGGGAGTGTCCAGGAGACATCCTAAGCAGATGCCTGAACCATGTCAAGTGACTCCTCTTGATATAAAGGACAGTGGGTCTACTCTGAACGTTCTATTTCTAAGGAAAAGCCCAACTACTCTGCAGAGGAAACCTATTTCTGCTGCTTGTAAGGGCAGTTTTGTTCTTTTGGTCATTGCTCACCACAGTTCATGGCCATAGAGGAGAGTAGGATCATAGATTGACAGGTAAATTGAAAGTTTTGCCTTTTGACTTTGTTTTCTCTTCACCAGCATCTGCATCACTGCTGAACCCAATCCACCTGTTGATTGTACTTATTCCCAGAAGACAGTGTTTGTTGTAATATTTTCATTTATTATTGTAGTAAAGAAATGTGCTAACCTGAAGTCGTATCTCTCTTAGGTTTCTCGTTATGTTGACAGAATGTGGTTGTCCGTTGGCCATGTTACGGTGGTCAACATCTATGGTATAGGGTTCTGTTAACCCTCCAAGGCAGTAGCGTATCTGGAGGGTGCCTGGACACACAAACGCAGGCACAGTGGAAGTGTTTACAAAGGACAGTGTCATATACACATAAAAATCCAACTGAAGTTTTAAAAAAAACTTCAGTTGGTGAGAGTGTTGATAGCCTACCATTGTGCCTGAGCACCACAGCCAGATAGTCCTGTGTTCGGGAGCTGATGTAGACCAGGATGCTAGGAGTGCTCGAGGTGCTGAAGCTGAACACCAGCTCCTCCCTAGTCAGATTAGCTTCACTGGGAACCTCCACATCTGACAGACTCTTCACCTCCTGCATTGCAATAGGTCCTGCTTCCGGCAAGAAGTCATAACGTACCAAAGTTCCTGTCTCAAAGTAGCCTCCAACATCTATTAGATACACACACATGCACAGTGTGAGTCACTGAAAGACTATGACAGTTTCATTATTTGCTTCTGAATCAAATGTAGTCTAAAATATAGCACAATGTAGCGTAGTTTAATGTAATCCATTCTTCAAAAATATACCGTCTGTACAGAAGGGTCCATCATATGCAGTGAGGGAACAATCACAGGTGTATCCATTGTATTGCTCAATACACTTTCCTCCATTCCTGCAGTGGATACCGTAACTGTTGCAGTGGCCCTGGCAACCCGGATTTACCCCTGGAGTCAACTTTGCCTTCTCCTCCAAGTCAAAAGTCACACCATTTATCTTCAGAGCACGCATACAGCCCAGGAAACCCCTCTGACCACTGGAAGCACCTAAAAAATAAAACATGAAGTTGATCAAGTCATGAATGAATGAAGTCATACAGCTTTGAGTTGATTCGATTACAGCTTTGATTGCAACCTGACACTTCCAGGCTATGCTATATTTATGCTATATATTATGTTAATTAAAAAACAAAACAAAAAAAATCATAGTTAGAGGAGCTTCCGTGCTCATCCAGTGATGAGCCACAGAGAGCTGTAGTCACGTCTGACAGAATCTTAACAGTTTTTTTGGGTTTTTTTTTTTCAATTACTTTAGGTAACACTGAGTTTAGGATCATAACACTAAGGGTGATTCCCTCAGGTAAAGTCTGCAGAAGAGCCAACTTATAAAGACTCATCATAAAGAGCTCAAAATGACTGTGATTAAGCCCTCAGATACTTCACAGTTTTACATTGGGCATATTTACACCCTCTGGGACTAACTGGTGACATCTGTGAGGGTGGACATGGGAATTTGGCCCTCGGCTCTCCCTTGATTCCAGAGCAGCTCAGAACATCTGTAAATAAGATATAAACTTTGGTGTGTAAGTAGCCATTCATTTTCAACAATCGAATGAAAATAAAAAAGTGGCCCAAATTCTCAAAAGTAGACCTCAAGGTTGTTACATTAATATATTATTTGCATCAACTAAATTGCTCCTTTTTGCTCCCACTCTAGCTGATGACACTCAAAACATTCAGCCATCATTAAGTACCAAAAAGCCCAAAAGGACTTCCAGTGAGTTGCATGACATCACAGTTATGCATTTCTTACCAACAAACAGTTGACCGTAGAGCTCCATTTTGGTGTGTCCCTGCGGAGTGGTTCTAAAATCTCTGTACAGTCCATTCAACTGCAGCACTGCCTCTTTGATATTCTTCTCAGCCTCCACACGATGCCATTGGTCATTATTCAAAGGCACAGGTGAGCGAACACTGAGCTCCACCATTTCATTGCCCACATCGAAAGAGAAGGACACCACTGTTGCTCCTGAGATATAGATAAAACATTACTATACGTTACAAAATTCATTAGCCCTTTGTCAAGTATTTTAAATACTTTTCTATGGGAAAAACATACCTTTGAGTTCAATGTGAAGGAAATTATTGGTTCCTATGTTCTCCAGGAAAACTCCATGAGTGGAAGAAGTTTTAAAGTAGAATGAGATGTCAATACTGGTCTCTCCTCTGAAGGAAAGGAAGTGGAGGTAGGAGGCAGGACTAGTGAAGGATGCTGCATTCCAATAGTTTCCTTGAGACATAGCAGGGCATGTATTTAACTATTTTGTATGAGTTTCTTCAAATGTGTGTGACAATTTGACTTGGCTACTTTCAAACTGGCCTTGGTGCTAAATTCAGATTTTTAAAAATTACTATTTACATTAATCTTCCAAATGTAGACAAAATCAGATTCCAATGTGAATTTATCCACATGCTTGAAAGCAGTGGTGCTGGAAGTAGGGTGATCAGATTCCAACAAGACAAATGTGGGACAAGGAGTATGTTTGTGTGGGTCAAAGTAGAATCATGTGACAAACGTCGGGTTCCAGAAATATTTTATATGAATTAAACAGTTTGTGCTTAGTCACATATGAAGATAAAGATAAAAAAGATCAGATTTGGGCCACTTTTGCCTGCAGTGTGAACATAGACCTTTTGACCATCTTAGACATGGACACATGTTTAGCAATGTATGCATGTTTTGTGCTAGTGTTTGTATTACTTACTGTCTCCTTGGCATCTGAGTGGCCCTACTGTGAGTTTGGCCTCTGATCCAGGTCGCGCTGTATCACCAACCACAACCTGTCTGACAGGTAAATGGTCCTTGTACACCAGCAGGCCTGCATCCTCTCTCCTACACTCACACACAGAAGACACTTATGGTATTTTAGGTAAACAAAAAAGGAATTACTGTACTTATTATAAAGGAAAGTAAATAATGTCGTTATAATGAAATGACTGCACTTTTAAATTTGGGGTTTGTGTGATGCTGGTCATTCACATTCACATTAGCTGAATGCATTTCTCACTGCAGTGTCTGTTGCATACAAACAAAGATGTTGGGAAGCTGCAAAGAACAGAACTCAAGGCCAAGGATCCTAAAATCTCTACCTAGATATTATTATACTGTAACTGTTTTGCTGCACTGATGGTTGCTGGCCAGAATCTTCTCCTGTATTGCTGTTCAAATATACTCCAGTATGTACATGCAAAACAGTCCTGTACCAGAGGAACTGCAATTGTCATCCCAGGTTTTTGTACCACAACATCCTTTCATTTAACAATAAGAGCACCCCCTTTCTTGATAAATATAATAGTAAACAAAATGAACAAATAAATGAATAAACAATTTATTTTTCAAACATTTATGTTACTTGAAAAGAAGCAGGAAAAAGCTTAGGCATATTTACACCTGCCCCACAGATGCTTAAAGGTTGCGTCATATACTTATCTCAGAATATCCATATCTGTACAATACAAACATGTACATAGTTCCCTTAATACATTATGTCAGTTATAAAGAACAATAATCCAAGTTTCCTGAAAAATATGTCAATTAGCCAGACTGACCATATAGATAGAAGACATTATATGCTTATATACCATATATTCCTTAATATTTACAACAAAAAGGCCACAGTCAAAAACAATACTGACCTATGTAAACATTGTTTATGAGAATAGTGTTGTTTTAAGGCCCAAGCACTTATCCTTTTCCCATAGTGCACTGTCATCCCTGAACTTTGTTGTTGTCCCTGTACATTCTTTTAAACTGTATAATATCTGAACATTTTCCCCCAACCCAATTCACAAAATAATTCCACATCTTGACATACACATACTCTTAGTTGTGGCACTTTAATGATGATTAGATTCTTTATTTGTCATATAGTATATCACACACCCCACACTGAAACTGACCTTCTGCTTTTAACTCATGGCTAGAACATGCAGGAACACACCACACACTGCAGACTGCGAGCAGCAGGCAGGTCGTATCCAGCGCCCAGGGAGCAAATGGGGGGTTACGGATACGGAAAGCCCGCTGCTCCTAGTCTGCAGTGTGTGGTGTGTTCCGGCACGTTCTAGTCATGGGTTAAAAGCAGAAGGTCAGTTTCAGTGTGTCATGTATGTCTACGTGTGTGACCTATATACTGACAAATAAAGAATCTTAATCCTTACTCTTAAGTCATAACTGTATCCTGAACAGGTTTTCGTAAATAGCTAAAATAACAAAACTTGTGTCACTCTCCAAATACTTCTGGGCCAACCTGTACCCAGGTAATGTCTTACACAATGATAGAGGAACAGGCAAAGATATTAAGGAAGATTCACTAAAGCCAGGTTGACACAACTGAGTCTGAAACCAGTGTGGCAGTTCAGAGATGACCTAAACTACCAAACATGAGGATTTCAACAAATAATATCAAATCTGCCATCTTCAAGGATGACATGAAAAATTACAAAAAATAATTTTGTATTAACCATAGATGTTTGTCGGTAAAGGTCTGCATTCTATAGATAATGTCAAATGGACCCTGGAAGAGGTAAATAAACCCTGAACCCATCCTGTAGTGATGAGACACAAAGTAGATGAGGATTGTGAAGGAGTTACAGGGGTAGTATTTCCATAAAATGTCAACTGAATTTGTTGAGAATGTTTAAAAAAAAAAAGGAAAAAAAAGGAAAAATAAATGTGAATCATGTATATTTCAGGAAGCATAAGAGCAGGTGGGAGTGGTGCAGGTGACATTACACATGGACCAGAGTAGAAGAAGCAGAGCATTGTTGTTTTCCATTTAAAATGGCTGTGATTTTTTTTCTACGAATGAGACAGGTATAATTTGGTCTCCTCATCAGTACACAGTACCTGTTGGAGCAGATGATGCCTTATAAGAATTATCTGGGAAGAAGAACCAGCTGAGCAAGGGAGCTGCTTACTCACATGAGTTAAATGTTTGCTACTTCAGAATTCATTTGAAATTGTGTTTCCATTTCCTCTTTGTGCATGTACTCTTTTGGGGAAAACAAAAACACCTCAAGCAAGCAAAATAAAATCTTTCTGCAAGTCATCTAAGTGCATTTATCACTATATGGTACACGGATTGGTACACGATGGATTTGTGAATTTTTCTTTGTGGAACAGACCTAGGTCTCAGCAAGAAAACAGACCAACACAAACTTCACACTTAAATATGTATGCTTGAGTCTTCCATAGTGATAGTGCATATTCAAGTTTACATTTCATTAAAAATTAAATTTAAGAATATTATAAAAGTAGAAATTATAAATCCTGAATAATTTGTGATGTAATGATATATCATCACATTACTTCTGATAAATGAATATACATACACACATACATATACTAGAGTCATCCAGTCACTTTCATGCAATCTCAGTGTTGTTACATATTTAAACGTTAAAGTAAAACATAATGAAAAGATTCAACCACTTACCAGGTCCGCAAGTCCGCATCACAGTTGCAGTAGTATTTGGGGTCAGTACAGTTATGTTCAATACCACAAGAACATTTTTGTATCCCTGGTCCTGAGCCCCCCCAGTAAGAATGCTTCTCATTGGCCCTTCCTAGCCACCAGGTAAATGGGACACCATCTGGGATTCAAAGCAACAACTTACAGTTAGTAAACTTTTATTTCGTGCTGGGAAATATGATTTCAATTAGTACTGGTCAGAATGAGAGCAATTTTGCTCAATTACTTTTATCCCCAATGGAGACAAAATTGTTGCACCAACTACCAAAAACACGGAAAATATTGGGCATAATACTCTACGTGACGGCTGTAGTTTGATAATGTATTAATGCAAGACGGGTTTCAGGAAATTTGTATCCAGAATTCTTAACCCTTCTAATTAGGGCTGGGCAATATGCAAAGAAACCATATCACGATAACTTTTTTCATATCGGAGGATATCAATATGTATCATGATATATATAAAATCACTCTTTTTGTCAAGCTTAAATTTTCTGTTACTCATAAGTTAGTTGTGAAGACATCAGAAGGTTATTTTTTATTCAAATATGATTTATTTTCTGTCAGAGGTTGAACATGACAGATACAACTGTTTCCATTAAATAATACAAGGTACTTATATTTAAAACTAAAGTAAAAGTCTAAAAGTAGGTAAAAGCTTTCAAGTTTTAAAAGAGAACACAAACAAAACAGACCACCTTCACGAAACAATGCTGGGGGTATATACATGGTGTGTTCCTTAACTGCCATAACTGGCAGAAACCAAAAATGAAACTTAACACGCTTTTAACGACTGATTCCAGGCTTCTATGCCACATCCTACTTTTCAGTAACCCAGTCACCCGAGTTCTCTGTCAGATTTTCTCCCGAGGAAACACTTATTACCTCCCGCTTCAGCCCAAGCACTGGCGTGTGTGCTGCAGCTGCTCTTACACCTGTGTTGTGTGCATCAACCTAACTTGACATGGCTCTAGTGTGATTGGTTTGGTACGGTGCTACTTGATTGTGATTGGCTGTTCTTATGTCTGTCAAAACATGGACGAATGAATTCTATCGAAATTGTATCGAGCATGTCTCATACTGCTATCGAGGAAAAGTTATATCACGATGTATATCGTTATTGTTTTATTGCCCAGCCCTACTTCTAATACATAGACTACTGTAAGAAAGTAAAATTTATCAGTAACAGAACATGAAGATGAATCTCACTGTAACAGGAACTTTACCTGGAGTGTGGAGCAGACGAGACATTCGGCAAGCATAGGCCAAGTACTGTTCACAGTGCTCCGCACTGCCAGTCACTGCCAGCACCTGAAAACACAGAAAAATGATTTCTTTATTGTGTATTTATTGTGTAAACTATTTGGAGGTACAGAGTTAAACATGTTACAATAAATTCACCCTCAACACCAGATCCTGCCAGGGCTGTGTTCTTAGCCCTTTACTGTACACGCACGACTGTGAAGCCGTGTCAGACTCCAACGCCATCGTCAAGTTTTCTGATGAGCTGAGATGATCCCGCTGACACCATCTGGTGCCACAACACCACTGCTCTCATAAAAAAACAAAACAAAACAAAAAAAAAACAGCAGTGTCTTCACTTCCTGTGGACACTGAAAAAATGCAAATCCTCTCCAGAGTTCATAACAACTTTCTACAGAGGGACAATAGAAAGCATCCTGACCCAGTATCTGGTACAGCAGCTGCTCCACTCCAGACATAAAACCCCTCCAGAGAATAGTGAGGGCAGCAGAAGAGATCACTAGCGCCTCTCTCCCCACACTAACACAAATTTACAAAGACTGATGCATTAGAAAAGCGACAAACATCATGATGAACACCTGTCATCCATCTCACAACCTCTTTGTGGTCCTGCCCAGTGGTAAGAGACTTCAGAGCATCCAGGCCAGGACATCCAGACTCTGTAACATTTTCCCCCCTCAGCCATCAGGGACATGAACAAACTGCACAAGCTGTCCTCCATTCCTTCAAGTAACACCAGGAAATGAGAGAGATGAGCAAATGCACATGCACTTTCTTAAATGCCAAAAACTGTAATCAGTGTTTTTAAATCTTGCCACACCAATACTACTGTTGGGATTTTGAATCAGCTGTGGTTTTACCTTGTCAATGTGTTTTTAAACTGTCACGTGTTTTTAATGTGTAGATTATTGACTTTTTAGAATGGTGACCGTTGTGAGAGATGGACAACGGTACCTCGCGTCATTTCACAAATACTGTTAAAAAGAAAAATCCAAGTTTTATTTTGGATGCTTATATTATTTTACTTTGCACACAGAAACACAAGTATTTCATAAAAAACTAAAATTACCAGGGTTGAAATTATTAGCTCCCTGCTGTTAATCATCAGTTGTGTATCCTATTTGGTATATAACAACCTGCACTCATCTGTTGTATTTTTCACTTTCACTTTCCCTAACCCTAACCCTAACCCTAACCCTAACCC
>JAPTMW010000010.1:24404205-24414402 GCA_029822955.1 Ostorhinchus angustatus
CCAGACTCTGTCATCCATGTCTTTATGGACCTTGCTTTGTGCACTGGTGCACAGTCATGTTGGAAGAGGAAGGGGCCGGCTCCGAACTGTTCCCACAAAGTTGGGAGCATGGAATTGTCCAAAATGTCTTGGTCTGCTGTAGCATTCCCAGTTCCTTTCACTGGAACTAAGGGGCCAAGCCCAGCTCCTGAAAAACAGCCCCACACCATAACCCCCCCTCCACCAAACTTTACACTTGGCACAATACAGTCCGACGAGTATTGTTCTCCTGGCAACCGCCAAACCAAGACCTGTCCATTAGATTGTCAGATGGAGAAGTATGATTCGTCACTCCAGAGAACACGCCTCCACTGCTTTAGAGTCCAGTGGCGGCGTGCTTTACACCACTGCATCCAACGCTTTGCATTGCACTTGGTGATGTATGGCTTGGATGCAGCTGCTCGGCCATGGAAACCCATTCCATGAAGCTCTCTGCGCACTGTTCTTGAGCTAATCTGAAGGACACATGAAGTTTGAAGGTCTGTAGTGATTGACTACAGACAGTTGGCAACCTTTTGGCACTATGTGCCTCAGCATCCGCTGACCCCGCTCCGTCAGTTTATGTGGCCTACCACTTTGTGGCTGAGTTGCTGTCATTCCCAAACACTTCAACTTTCTTATAATGCAGCTGACAGTTGACTGTGGAATATTTAGGAGTGAAGAAATTTCACGACTGGATTTGTTGCACAGGTGGCATCCTATCACAGTTCCACACTGGAATTCACTGAGCTCCTGAGAGCGACCCATTCTTTCACAAATGTTTGTAAAAGCAGTCTGCGTGCCTAGGGCTTGATTTTATACACCTGTGGCCATGGAAGTGATTGGAACACCTGATTCTGATTATTTGGATGAGTGAGCCAATACTTTTGGCAATATAGTGTATATGCCTTGGCCAGAATGAACTTTGTTCTTGTTTTTGCCACCTCGAGAAGACAAACAAATTTCTCTGCTATCGTGGAGTATGTAGCAGGCTTAATAGGCCACAAATCCTACATCTATGGTCGGCTATGCTGACGTTGGACTTAGGAACCAATGGGAACAAATACATACCCAGTGAACATGTTCGATCATAGATGATGATCTTAATGTGTCTGCTGTTATAGGAGATAAAGTACCTTATGATGGATGAGTTGAAGTAGTAATAAACCTGCAAGGCAATGGCAATCTAGACTTGTCCATCTCAGAATCATTCTTATTAAGTCACCTGAAACTAGAACGATCATTATTGGGTTTCAGTTTAATCCAAGAACTGATTAAGGGCAATCAAAGTTAACCAAAATTCCTTCCTATCCTCTCTAAACTCTTTTCTGGAGCTATGGAAATTGATTATGCTGCTGCAGAAGCAAAGGTGACACAAAGATACACAGAAGAAGAACATACTTTACTGAAAGTGAATTCTAAAGGGGTTACAGTACGTCCAGTTCAAGTAGCATACATTAAATCCACCTAGAGCCACTCAGTGTTGTGGCAGGATTAAGCCAGATTTACCCAGCAGAAAGACAATATCTTAATGCAGGGATGTCAAACTCATTTTCTTCCAGGGGCCACATTCAGCTCAACTGGATCTCAAGTGGGCTGGACCAGTAAATAATGACTACTTTTTGTTTTTGTTTTAGTGCAATAAAAAACATTAAATTATGAATATGTTTACATTTACAAACTAACCTTTCCCAAAAAATGTGAATGATAATATTATGCCTCAACTTATCATTTGCACATGTGCATTACAAACAATGTTACACAAACATTTAGTAACAGGTATAATATTGTTAAAAAGTCAGAGTTTGGAACTAAAATACGAACAATTTCTCATTTGTTCAACACCCCTTATTGGTCATATTTTAAGTGTAATTTTTACACTTCGCAAATTCATCCTGCAGGCCAGATTGGACCTTCTGGCTGGCTGGTTTTGGCCCCTGGGCCATATGTTCGAGACCCCTGTCTTAATGTTTCTGTGTCAAGTAGTGTAACGCTACCCAGGTTAACAGTTTTAGGTGGCACTGAACTGAGTGACAATGTTATGGTCATGACGAAGAGAATGAATGAACTCACATGCACGATGCTGAAGGGACTGACAGGTTTTATTAACAGAAAATCAAAACAAGAATACAATGAAACTTGACACAGCAATAGAGTCTGCAGAGCAGAGACCAGGATGGGGTGAATGATGGATGAAAGTCCGAGAGAGTCTATGGAATTCTGAGGTGTAAGTCAGTGTGAGGCTGTGGTGGTCTGTGAAGCAATGATCTGGCACCACACTGGAGCCCCTTACATGGACCCCTGATGGACATGTGCTCCAGGTGCGGTGCTAGCAGGTGATAATGATGAGCCTGAGGGAGGGGTCAGCGGCAAAGCAGGAGCGTGCTGTGACAGTTCTAGAGACCGACGGTTCCAGAAACAATAATGAGAAATCCATGTTGACACTATTGACTCTGTGCCACATTCCAGGAATGACCAGCAGCCGCCTGCTCCAACCCTGCGGCACCCACCCATCTATGTTAGTCACCTGAACATGAGTATGATGTAAAACACATATCACACACACACCTGTGCTAGCATACCCAGATTTTGAAGTTCCATTTGTTTTACACACAAATGTGTGTGAAAGGGGCATGGTGCAGTCTTGTACCACCAACAGAGTGCTAAATTCAAAGTCACTGCATAAGGCTTATGAACATGAAACCCTGCTGAACAGAACTACTACCTCCACTCTGGAAAGCTGGGGTTTTTGGCATTAAAGTGGGCAGTATGTGAAAAGTTCAGGGATGATCTGTTTTATGCACCACACTTCGAAGTGTTTGCAGACAATAATCCACCGACATATGTAATGAGTACACTGAAGTTGAATGTGATGGGTCAAAGGTGGGAGGGAGAACTTGCTAACTTATATTTCAGTATCAAATACAGAGCCACACACACACACACACGTCACACACATCATTCCAGGTTCATCTGAATATCACAAATCTGCCATTTAAATACCTGCTGCTCTTCATTATGTGTGTATTCTTGAGACTTAACAAACATGATGAATTCATTTCCATATTTAGAGGTTCAGAAAGATACATTTTCCGAAATATAAAGCTTTCTTTGTCAACACAAACCAGTGCCTCAGTCTTGCACATGTGCCTTGTTGTCCTTTGTTGTTCAGCTTTGGTGGTGAACAGCTCCATAGGGTGATGTTGGATAATGACATTGTAGTTCCAATAATCACGTGTGCCAGAATCATCAGCTCTACTCTCATTTGCTTGCTTGCTTCATTTCATTTTCAGATTGTTGCATCTAAAATCTGTGTTTGTTTTTGACTTATTAATAAAATGGTCTTTCCCCACAGTAGTTTGCAAAAGTATGTCACAATATTAGGTATTTGCCAGTGAGTAATGCATGGCAGCTGTAGGTCTGTAAGAAAGCAGATGATCCTGTTTGCAGTCTATTGTCACTCACAAACACCTACACATTTACTGTCTTGTCTGAACAGACAAAGCACATCAGGGAACAGACAAGCAGGAGGTCTGTCCGTCCATTTTCACTCTTCTCTTTCTTTTCTCTGCTCTCAGACAGAGAAAGAAAAGTGGGGTTTCACTCTCACAGGCTTGTCTCAGCCAGACCAAAACACACTGCAGCAGAAAAACACCCACTAACACTCCCAACCATGGCTAATGTGACAGCCCAGGCTGCTATTCTTCCATTTATATCCACACACATACACATACCCACAAGCACACTTCCATGAATACATAAGCACTCAGAAATGCACCCACACACACACACACACACACACGCATGCACACGCACACACACGCACACACACACACAGAGTCAGACCCCAGTGGCACTCAAAGCCTTTTTACCACATGCTTTCACTCAACTTGATAATGTGACAAGAAGGTGATGGGAATCCCTCCCACACTGCAGCTATTTACTACAATACTGGGGCTTGGCTTTAGCCCACAATACAAATATGCAATGCGTGACGGCTTTTGTAAATTGCTTCATCTATATTTTGCAGACTTACAGGATCATGTGTATAGGTAGAAAAGGTTGCAACGTCCTGCTCCTACATCTTTTTTTCAGATGCACATCAGTAATACAGACAAAGAAACAGGAAAATCACACAGCGTTAAGTAGTTGATTGATTTGTCTCCAAGGCAGGGCATGAACAGGTACTGGAGTAATGCTGAATCATAGGGCATAATAGATAATAGGACCACACTTCTCATAGATCTTTACACTTGTTAATTGCAGATTCCCACAAGTCTAATTTTTAAATGAGAATTAGTCTACCTAACCTCTCAGTCCATTTTGACACATGGATGCTGGAAAATCTGAAAAATGAAACTCACCAAATTCAGTTGGAATGGAAATTTGAAGTATTTCTCCTCAATAATGGTTTTGATGTAAAATACTAGAGTGGAACCAGAATGTTGGCTGCTTCTTTTTTCTCATCTTATCCAGTAATTATAAAATACATTTCCACAGGTTTTAGAGATGAAAATAAAAACAGAAGAATGAACAAAACATATTTTTGAGCACTTAAAAAAAAACCTAGCATAGTTGTTGTTGAACAGTGCAGGCAGAATGGTTCTACCATGACTGAAGCTGTCTGTTCTAGGACACTAACCTCAAAATTGATAAAGAGCTGCAGTCAAGAAAAGAGACATAAGGAAATGTGTAAGTGAGGTATATAGAAAATGAAAATCAAAAGTTATACTTGTGTCTTTCATGTGCACATCAAGGCCTAGACAAAGCATACTGTTGGTGAAATTTTAATCTGAATTCCTGTAGCAGGACCGCATCACAGCACAACAAATGCTTTCCTGTCCCACACACCTGTTTGTTCTCACTTCCATTTGCTGCAAGTTGCATGCTCTCCCATGCTCTCAACATGAATGCTTCATGTTTCCTTTGTGTCATATAATATCGCCCTCCATCATCAACATATGCTTTAGGTTGGCTCAAATATAGACCATGAAAAACAAAATAAAAAAAAAAAAAGGTTTTTACAACATGTTGATCAGACAAATGGCAATGCATGCCACCATTTTAATCACCAATTTCTTTCCAGGTGTTAGAGGTTTCATCAGGTGTGATGTTGTGGGGATCAATATGATGTACAGCACTGTACAATCTGGTAGAATTGCCTATAGTTAGCTCTATTAATTTTTTTGTTGCTCTGTTTTGAGGAATGAAATAAACTTCATTCAATGTAACAAACATATAACACACAACAAACATGCAATATTCAAGCAGCAATTGTTGCCCCTTAGTTTGGAGTTGCTATTATTAAACACTCTGAGCAAGCTATCTGCATGGGTATGTACTGAATGATGTATGGACTGATTTCATTGAATTGGGCCTTTATTTGACTTTATTCAGCAGTATGTAGCATGGGCGTCTGTGAAAGCTCAACATCATGTCTGCGTGACAGAGCACTAGATGCCCTTGCAATCTGCTCTCCAAGTCCAAATGCTCATTACAGCTCCATCTATGTGACTGCAGCCATATTGAAGCTGTGTAAATTGGATGTTCCAAGGTTGACCTTTGCTGACCTGACCTTAACCTGTTTCTCTGACCACAAGCTTTAAACCGTCCACAGCAGTCCATTCTCTCTGCTGGCTGAAGAAAAGCCAGGATTCCCATTCACAGCACCGTGGGCCATGAGAAAGGATAGCATAGGCCAGGTCACCCATGCTCTTTGTAGGGGCTGTAGCTAATGGAACAACTCCACAAACGCAAACAAAACCACACAAACTACCACTGAGAGGGAGGAGCCTGAGAATGTGATGAATTCACACAATGGACTTAAAGAGCCATACAAAGCAATTCCTCTTTAATCACAATGTTGACTTAACATTGTCAATGACACTTCATTGATCATTGATGTGTTCACTTAGTTAACATGTGATCTGTTGATTTGAAGTGAAATGCAGCAGACATTTTTGTGATGTTAGCTGGCATTATGATGACAGGAGAAAATCCAGATAAATTCCGGGTAATAATTAAAAGGCTAATTTGGCATAGGCAAGGCAAGACAAGGCAAGGCAAAGTTTATTTGTATAGCACAATTCATGCACAGGGCAATTCACAGTGCTTTACAAAAATGGAAAAGAGACCGGTTAAAAACACACAATTACAGTTAAAACATAATCAGTAGGACATAAATATCAATCAATTAAAACAAAGCAATCAGTTAAGATAAAGTAAAAGAGAAGAGTGCAGATAGAACCCTTTCAGTTGTATGCAGTTGTAGGCATAATGTGAAGCACCGTGTCTGTTTTCTTCAACTGTAGATGTGAAACTAAAGAAAACAGAGACTCATCAAAAGTATTCAAAGAAAAGTATTCAAGACTATTTTGAGAAACAATAACCCAGTAATCATAGACACTCACAGCAGATTGGGCTTTTTGTAATCCTTTATACTATGTCCCTGTGTTTTCAGTGTTTGGGGGAGAGAGTAGTGATTGAAAAGTTATAGCCCCTTTTCTTATTTATGGAGGGATGTGGTTCAGGGGGTAGAGCAGGTTGTCCAATACCCAGATTGGCCGTTTGGTGCAGATTAGCAGCCACTCTTCCATCAGCCCGCCCTGGTGCAGCTACAGATGTAGCTTACCATCAGGATCAAATGTAAGATGTATATAAATCCAATCCATTATTATTTGCTATTTACTGGTATACTTCATAAAAGCCAGCATATTTTTCTAATAGAATAATAAGGCAATAATGAGGTTTCCATTGAAATGTATCATACATTTTTCACAAAATTTTGCAAAAAAAAAAAAAAGAAGAAGACATTTGTGCAAGTTTCCAGATCATCATCATGATTTTAAAACTTGCCAGTATTTCATCCAGTGGACACTAGTACCTAGTATACAACTAATATTAGCTAAATCACTTCACTCTCAACTGAGGAGATTGAGCAAATATTTTCTGCAAGCTAGACAAGCTAGAGTACAGCTAATATTTGCTAAATCTCCTTGGGTGAGGGATGAAGATATTCTTAAACAATGGCCAACATTAGCTACAAAGCTTTGCTAGCCTCACTTATACTATTCCTCTTTATAATTAATAAATATAGATTCAAGTTTGTCACACAAAAATCATTTCTTTGTGCAGATATTACCATGAATACAAAAAGAACATGACTTGAGCTCATGATTTTTAAGCTCTACTTAAACAATGTGCTCAAAAGAGGATATTTTGATGAATATGACAAAGCCATGTTATTAGATAATGAACTTACCAACTCTGCTTTAAAAAAAATACTGTAAAATACGCAAGAAAGCAGAAATTATGCTATAGCTTTTGACATATAACAAATGCCAAATTCTCTAACAGTCAGTGAAATTTATGAGAAACCCTTGTCCTAGTGACCAAGTGACAAAAATTACTTCTTCTTGCAGGAAATGCAGGAAAACATTTTTGATTATCTATTAAATAGCATTGGAAAATGAGTTGATTGTGCTCACAAGAGGGTAATATGATGAATATGAGTAAAACTTTTTATTAGGTGTGAAATTTAACATCTTTAGTAAGATGAAATATGGGAAAATGGAAAAGAAGGCAGAAACAGGTGGTTTTTGATATATAGTGCCAAACTCTCTTCAATTTATGAAGTTCATTATGAAAAATGAACAAGTGACAAAGGGACAAAAATCATTTCTTTGTGTGGATATTACTATGAATATAAAAAGAACATAGGTTGAGCTCATTCTTATTTAAGCTCCGGTCTTTTTTTTTTTTTATAATAATTAATCCAAGTAGGTGACACATGGACCCATTGACATTGTTGTATGTCAATGTCAATGGGTCCATGTGTCATTAAGATGAAGGATTCAGATGTATAAAAGATCCTTCTTCCCCACTGCCATCATACTCTACAACAAATTAGTCTGACAGATGATGGATGATTGCTTGTTGTCTTGGTTTTTCTTAAGATGATGCAAAAGCCAACAGTAAATGTATCTGTTCTTTCATGCACAATTTACACACTTCTATATGTTTTGTAATTGGTTCTGCTGTTGCAGTTGACCTCGATGTGGTTTCTGTTGACAGTTTTTCCAGATTTGTCAAATGTCTCCTCAAGACAGCTTATTCTCCACAAATGTCAGGTTAGTCAAAATGGTTAGCTGACATTTTATTAGTTTTATATCAAATATAACACTGTAAAGACGTATTTGGGATTGACTGATCTTGAAATAAAGCAACTCTCTGTGGCTGAGAAGTAATTTCCTCCAAAAACGGATTTCCAGTACCACAACATTCCTGAGGAGTGTTTTCCTTTCATTACCCTACATTTCCAATGATGGGATGCTCTCATAAAAAACAATCTACATACAGCACTTCCTTTTTTCTATCAAATAAGTGCTTTTCATTGCAGTGACAAACCTGCAATCAAGTTTCAGGATTTAATATTTACACAGCCGTAGTTTTGGTGCCTGTAATGATGACTGTAACAGATATTATAACCAGACAATCACAGAATCCTTACACAGTGTCACAAGCGCATGAGTTTTTTTTTCCACACACACTTTGTGCCTATAAGAGGTTAAATTTAAATGAGTTTAGTGCCCCTCTGGGATTGTCAAGACTCTTCTTGACATCAAGTTGCACGTTTGAGAAAACTTGACTCTCATGGAACATAATCTCTTTTTAGTGATTAGTATCTCATGTATCACAGGATTTGCTGGACAAAGGCAGAGCTTTTTCCACTGTCCAGGTTTATGTGGCTACAATTTCAGCCTCCCCTGTGGGTAATACACCATTTCAGATTTACCTTTTTAGTCACTGGATTGTACGTTTGGTGTTGGCTAATATAATGGTATATACTAAGCCACATGAATTAGATTTGTATTCTATGCTTGCTTCCCCGATTTGTTTTACTTGGCCATGTGAAGGTTTTGGTATCCTAACCCTATTTTTGTACTTGAGGACAGGGGGTCTTCCAAGAACTGCTCCACATGAAGATGCAGTACTTTCCCCTCACTCGTTGTGACAGTTGGCTCTTTCTGAAACAGGAGTAAAAGATTTAGGTTTAATCAACTGTGTAACCTGGGCCCCAGACTATGAACCTAGCAACAGCATACTTGTGCACAGTGAGCTCAACAGTCAAAACATTGAGGATACCTTACAAGAGAGAAAGTTTGTGTGCAATGCAGGTGAACTCAGGAGTGTAGTGCAGAAAATGTTTATGGGATGGATTTCTTGGGCTGGCAATACAGGAGATGCAAAGTCTCATTGAATACCTTGATTAATAGGACACTGAGCCCATTTACATGCACACTAATATTACAATTATTCCGAGAATTAATGACATTCTTGTGGTTCAAACACGTTCTATACATGACATAATTTCTGGAGTTACTGTATCAGATTATTCAAGGGATCATGTAAACAACATAATCTGATATGTTTTATCAGATGACAACAGTAATCTGATTATGAGAAATCAGATTAATACACCTGGATTTCTCCTCAATACTCAGATGTCTTCCTGCATGCTTGCAGGCTAATCTGATTTATTTCATTCTTTTACATCTTTTACACATGTGCAAAAAATGTGTTGCTCTTGAACATCAAAATCTTACTAAAAATACACCAAAAAACTCAACATTCATTTGGTTTACAGGGAAACAAAGATGCCTGCAACTTAGGTGTAACAAAATGTTAGACAACAGTAAAACATTTGCTGGTCTCTTATACAAGTGTATTTCCTCTTCTTTGTAAATAGAGTTCATGGCTTCACTGATACATGATGCTCTCACAAACATATTTATTGTGAACTGGTTTGTTCCCCTTAGTTTTCATTGCAGAGCATTTTAATACAAACATGTCAGTGTTTGCCAGGTGCAGATCCTGTTAAGCCCTACTCAACTCATCCAGCTTTTCATTCTAACCAATGAATATTCATACACACACACACACACATACACACACACAAATACGCACACACACACACATGCACGCACGTATGCATGCACACACACATACACACACAAAAGTTTAATCAAATGTTCCCTTTTGACTGTTTTTATGATAAAAAAAGGCATTTGAAACAACATTATGACCATGTCTGAGATCATATCTCACTGTCTATAAAGTGTTTTGTATGTACTTTCTGCCATGCTCAGTGAACCTTCAGATGTCTGACTGTGGTTTTAT
>JAPTMW010000010.1:24430524-24441531 GCA_029822955.1 Ostorhinchus angustatus
TCCATCCATCCATCCATCCATCCATTTTTGAACCACTTAGTCCTTGTGAGGGTCATGGGGGTGCCAGAGCCTGTCCCAGTTACCTATGGGTGAAGGCAGGATGCACCCTGGACATGTCACAACTTCTCATCACACATCACAACTTCTAAATGTCATCTGACTAAAAAAAGCTGGCCATAATTATAATTATATTATAAATGTTATACATAATTTGCAATACTAAAAAAAATTGGAGAAAAAAATACTTTTCTGTAATAGTTTTATCTTAAATAATTCATCAGTCCTTAAAGACTTATGCACCAGGCCAGAGTGTGGTGTCATTTACCTGTCAGTAGTTTTACGTAAACAGAACTCATTTTGTAAACCCAGTCGGGATCATTTTGACCAGTCCTTCTTATGGATTTCCTTAAAATAAATGAAAAACATGTGAAATCTTAATTAACATACATTTTAAATGTTAAGTTTTGTAACCTCGGAAATCTTTAAGATCTACTCTAAATACTTTTTAAATGGTGATTTTTCATACATTTGTAAATTCTATATGTAAGCCCCAAACAAATGCCTATTTTCACTAGACTGGGTTGAAATTTGTATTTAACATCCGCACAGGAAGAGTAGACAAACCTTCCTAGGCTCATAACAATGGGCCTCATATGACTTTCCTACTCAACCGTTTCCACTTCCGACTTTTTTTTTCCTCAATGAATGCAGGTTTTCGTAAACACATGATCCAGTGCATGTCCTGCTTAATCTGATGGCTTCTTCCCACTGTGGAAGTGTCTTTTCTAAGGATACGACTGCATGTCACTGAACGGTTGTAAACTATACCAAAGAAAAAACATTTTTACACTTCAGAAAATAAATACATTTGAGTTTCAGACTGAGTTGGATGGATAAGGATATTTATTGCTGAGGTCAACATTTAGAGGAGGCGCAGGACTTGGAACATGTCACAACATTTTTACTATTGCCTCCTCCTCATTTTTTTTCTATCTTAAAAACTTTTCCTTCAACTCCATGTGTCTCCACTTGCTTACTGATTGAAACTATTATCAACTGTGCATTGCTCATTGCTAAAAAAAATGAATTTTAAAAAATCTGTGCAGTTTTCTCAAAATATTCCAATTCTGGTCTCTGTAATTCTACTGTCCTCCGTTTTAAGATAAAATGAGCTGCCATTTCAGAAGCATAAACTTCGTATTTTCTGCATGCGGGCTTTTGTTTTTGATTGATTTGACGTCTGCATAATGCTGACTTTCTCCATCCCATCGGCTGACTGAAACGGCCTTTTTGTGCCACTTGACTCCTTCACACACACACAGCTGCATTTGTCTTGCAAATCCATCCCCGCTGTGCTGCGTTCAGACGAGGAAAAGAGAGCAGTCGGACATCAGTGAAGTTCAAGCCAGCGAACAAGTGGAGAGGCTGTTCCATAGCAGCCGCTTTTGTCGATATCAAAACGGAGAGCTGGTGAAAAATGATGCATGCTTTTACACCACTGAATCCTGGCAACTGACGGAAGACGGGATTGAGTGGGGGTGGGGGTGGGATATAAAAAACTCAAAAAGCAACTTTCTCTTCCCTGGAGGCTGTAGTCAGTGTTAAGGGCGAACAAAGGATCCCCGGTATAAACGGGCTGACTGTCCTCTAGCGCACGACGGGGATCAGCGGCGCAGAATGTAGTAGATGGATGGACACGCACACGTACAAACGGTCGTGACTGAAATTAGCATATTAGTAATTTATCACTTTTTTGTTGAGTTATCCATGGATTTTTTTTGCAAGTTAAAAAAGGAAAATCGATCATTGTCAATGCATGCGGGTGGCGCACTGATATTTTCTGCGAAATGCTCAACATTGTGTAAAACTTGATCATCGAATTATTTGTCTCCAAAAAAATAAACAGTTGATGCCTGATTTCAATAGTTACTCAGTATTAAACGCTTAAATTTATATCGTATTTTGTAATACCTATGCTACTAGTCTACTTCATTTCCATATTATTTCAAAGGGGATTTCTCCTGAATGGACTGTAATATTTCATGATGGGGCACGCAAAAGCTGTGCACAATGCCTCTCATATCCACCCTGCATTCAGCCACAACAAAGATCATAGCAAGACGTCTTTATGGCTAATTCAGTCAAAGACTTATCTCCTGTCCTCCAGCGTGGAGGCCAGGCCGTCGTGTTCCGTCCACTGGGAGGGGGGGTTTCAAAGGCCAGAGGCCGCCAGCTGGCTGCGTCATAGCGCACAACACGCACGCACACATACACACCAGTGAGAGAGAGAGAGAGAGAGAGAGAGAGAGAGAGAGAGAGAGAGAGAGAGAGAGAGAGAGAGAGAGAGAGAGAGAGAGATGACGACAGGAAGCAAATCTTTATCAGTCTGTAGGAGTCACATTTGAAATAATGGATAATATTAGATTAAAGTTAAGGTTATGCTGCACGTGCGATTTCCAGAGAGTATCTCTCTGCGCTACTATAAAAGTCTCTGGAGGCTGCATCTGGACCATTGTGATATTCAAACATTACACGTATTAGAAAACGTGGTATTTGGAACTGTGGTTCCCAAAGTCGAAAAGAACCTTGATGATATAAGTTAAATGGAGAGACACATGAAAACAAATCAGAAGTTGACTGACATGAGTGCGCTGCCGCGGGGACAGTCCAGCCTCATTGTAGTCTGTGCTCACACATTGAGCATTACAGTCTGCGTGATGGCTGTTGTATCTGTAGCTCTGTAGATAACGGAGCAAATATGAAATACTTCGTTGGGCTCATTTCCATGCAATTTTTTAAGGTTTAAAGCGAGAAACGTCAACTGCGCACATACACATTAATCATAATGCGTGCCGTGTGTTCAGCGACACTGAGCAAACAGTCCCGACAGTTTACAGCACAGACCAAAATGTAAAACTCTCAAAAATAGACTGTATTAGTTTACTTAAATTGGACCACGTTGAACACTGTCCGGTGTTAAAAAATATAATTGATGGTATTAAGAATATAATTCCTGTTATATCGTACGAGTGTTTAAATAAAAAAATAATAAAAGTTTTCGCTTTCTGTTTTATTGTTTTAGTCTGAAATCCAACAGTCAAGTTCTTCATCGTGCTGACCACCATCACTTGAGAGCATCCTCTTAGTCATCAGAGTGGGAAACCTGCATATTGGCTGAAAACCCGTTGTGCGCTCCTGTGTGGATGAAGGGCGGCTTGTACCCGAGTTTCATGCGCGCACCAGGCACCATTACGCATTGAAGCCAAACTGTAAACATAGGGTTTTACGCATGAATGCACTGCACCTAATATCAGAATCACTTCAGAGTTACTCTATTTTTTCTTTATTTTTTCCCCATTTCCCCCTATTGATTCTCTTAGTAACCTTTTGGATTCGACATTTTAAAACCTCCTATTTCACCGCCTACTGTCATTTCTCCATTCAGTAGCCACGAAAAAAACATGTTTAAGAAATAGATTGTTTAATTTCTAGAGTAACTGACTTTAATGGACTGTGGCGTTCAGTCAGTTTTAAAATAACTCCATGCGCACACGCACTTCCAAATGTGTTAGTCCGTGGCAACAGACACTTATATGCGCAAAAGAAGACAAATCCAAAGGAAGTGCGCTCCCTGGCAAAAACATAAAACAATTTCCCCAAAATGTATGACAGTGTGTCTAATAGAGAACCAGACATTGTGTCCTAATTACACGGACACTAATTCTTCTGTTTCAGTCAAGCAGAGCTTCTCAATGGGGAAAGGTGCCCGTGCGCCCCGGAGCCACTTGTTGCCGGTGCATAAAGTTGGAGCTTTTGAGAAGTTAAATATCCCGACAAGAACACAAGTTAGTATCACAAGGGCTTCACGGGGACAAAAGACAAGCGCCTTAGCACCATATGCTTAATGGCTACAGCCGTTCAGCCATTATTAAAGGCAAAAAGTGGTCCTTTAAAAGTTGGATAGGCTCCTTTATTTGAGTTAGATGGAGCACTTGCGCACAAAACCAGCAGCGCGCATTGCCATTGACTCGGCTCTTTCTCTTTCTTTCAGGGGTCTGAAGCGGCCACCGTCATCGCTCGTTTCACTCCAGCATAAGCTTTTCATCACCCTTCTTTGTTCTCAATGAAAGTAATGCTGCGAATCAAAGAGATAACAATATTTTCCATCAGCTTGGAGACCCTGGACAAGAGCCCTCAAGCTTTGGCAAAAATCAGGGCCGGTTATTCATCCTGTCACTCCGCACCTGTGGTCCCGCATTCAAAGTATACAAACCTGTCCCTATTAACATGAATTATTCACAAACAACACAAAGGCTGAAATAGAGTAGGTTGAAGTCTGTTTATGGCTCCTAAATGTTTTATTCCTCTGAAGATGTGGTCAAAGCTTTTTTTTCTCTTCTTATAGCTCGCCACAGAGTGCCGGTCTCTCTTTCAGCCTTGAGTAGCCCTACAGTGCGGACCTTACAATCGCAGCATCTGCTTAATCTTGCTGATCAAAATATAACACAAAACATAGCTAATAGAGGATTTGCTAAATCCTGGTAATGAGTAATGAACACAGGAAACAATGATGCGAGATGGTGAGTGCCGTATGGTTACGGTTCTCTTGTGGAGAAAGCGCCAGGTGATGGGAAGAAAATCGCCCATCTGAGGAGAAGGATACACCAAATCCTCTTCTTTTCTGTCCGTGAAAACATGGTAGACATAAATTTAATTGGCTTATCAAGGCGCGACTTAAGGTCTCTGTGTAATTGACTGGTGCGCATAAAACAAACGCAGCGATGTGTTTAGCCTGGCTGGCCGGCGCTGCGCTTTCACTCCAGTGTCACGTCATTGAAAATGTGTTTTACTATGGCAAAACGTCATTCTTTACAGTTGCCATATTGTGTCCTGGACAAAGGCTGTTGGGACATTAAAGACCTAGAAAACGGTGCCAACCCGTCTCGAAGACGCTGCAAGGGCCTCTCTCTTTGCTTGCTTTAAGACAGCTGCTGTCCAGGGACTGAGGCGCAAGGACATGAAAAGAGACAAAGTTTGAAATACCAGGTGCATCCCCGGAGAACACGGCGAAGAGCGATCTGTTCCAGCGGGACAAGGAAGATTACATAAAGATGTCATTTAGATTGGAAGCTCGCGTGAAGAAGAAAAAAGCGCGCGACACAGGAGAATGAAGCCATCCCCAGCCTCCTCTATCCACGCAGCCCTGCATTTCGCTGTCTCGGAGACCAGTGGCACTGCTTCCCATTTAGTGGAGTTGAGAGTCTTGACTGCCAGTCTCAAAACTGGCACTACTAAAATGCACTGTCAGAGACATTAAGCCCACGGGATCAGTTTCCACCAAGAGATAATCTGTGAATCAAAGCTAATAGGTCCTTTCAAGGGGATCTGTCCTGGTGCGTTAACAGTCCGATTGAAAGCAGATTTAAAGGCATTAGTGGCGACCCAGTAGCCTGTGATTGAAGTCTCATTAAGTCGCCTGCCGAGTTTTTCAATAAATTTCACACTTCCGCTTTTTAATCATAACTGAGAACAGGTAGTTAGTATCAAACTACAAATATTTTGTGTTAAATTGCGGTGCGTTAAAGTGGCATATCTTTCTGTCATCAATATATCAGGTGATCTGAGATATCAGGTGATCTGTCTCACCATTATCTTCACCATTACGACTGCATCACCATCAGTCACTTAAACTTCCGTGAGCTAAAAAAAAAATTACAGTGTCGATTTAGATGCTTGCTCATGCGTTGATAGCAAAGGATTTTTGACTAAACTCGAAAAGCAACGGTTTTCACATGTTGTATGTCAAGATTTCATGTTGCATTTAGAATGAAAACGTTTGGCTGTTTTCAAGGATGCACTATAGGTTACAGGGAGAACATCTTAGAGAAACTGAAAGTGATGAATGGTCAAGTCCTTTTTATGCATTTGTATAAGATAATGTGTTTAATATTGTACGTAGGGCCTACAGAAGTATGACAAACAATTGGAATTATAAAATATCATATCAAATAATATCTCATATATCATATCTGTCATTCTGAAATATGTAGCTATCTAAAAGCACATCTACTACATCAATGGAAAACACAGTTACATTACAGTACAAATCACCTAAATAAGGCGTTAAATTTATGTTTCCCACTTTTGGAGAATTTTGATTATTTTGTAGAATAAATAAATAAATAAATAAATAAACATTTAATTTGACTTAAGCTAAAATGAAAAAACTCAAAAGAAAAAACAGGAACAGTGAAAGGACCTACGGATTTTTTTTTTCTTTTTTTTTTTTTTTTTAAGCCTGTTTGTGTCTGTGAGCTTCTTTTTCAGTAAGTTGCGAGCCTAATGTTAAATCCTGCTGAGAAATAAAGGGAATAAAACCTGTCAGACTGTAAAATAGTCGACTCCTTTAATGCCTTGCCAAGTCTGCGACGGGAGTGACAAGATAGCCGGAGTATTTCAGCCTGTCCCTTCCGCTTGGCTGCGACTGCAGCAAAAGGATGTTGAGAAGTGTTCTGCTCTGCGCTGCACGCACTAAAAAGCGTCAGCGCAACAAATGCATTGAGGTGCGAGAAACTACAATACTACTACTGTTTTAACCCTGGGCTCAGCCGCCACCGAGCTGGATCAAAGTGGGAGCGGCCCTCCTGTCAAATAGATGAAGTTAGCCAGCACCGACTCGCCAATATTTGACTTTCTAATAGCTGTAATGGGATTACATGCTCCTGACGCGCTGACAATGAGAAGAGGACGGACTCCCAGAGAGGTTCCTGGAGAAAAAGAAAAATGTTTCTTGCAGCTTTAAAATGGTGATGTTTAAAGCCTTATTTGAACAGTAAACCGTCCTATTACTAAGTAAACGGTCACATTATTGAAGCCTTTAAAGAATTACTGTAATGATAAGGAGAAGTCAGGTAACCCACCGGTTATTGTGGAAGTTTTTGAAATCCAAGTCGTCAGATTCCGGCTTTAGAGCTACGTTTTTACGAGCCGAGTCAGTCTTGTGTTTGCAGCTTTTTGAGGCGCAAACATGGCTCATATATGCGGCTGCAGTGTGGTGTGGTGGGGGCGGACGCAGAGGAAGGAGGCCGTGGGGACACATGAGGGAGTGATGCGGCTGTACCACGGGAAAATGTGTCTCTGCAGCACCTGGCAACACAGAGCTGCATTCAACAGCCTCCCACCATACTGGATGCCCGCGTGCGCTTTAAACACCTTCAGCTGCTGTGGGTATACAGTATCTTCTCATTAGCATCTCATTTGCATATTTATGTCACAATATTATGGTTCATTAGTTTGGGTCATGTCTGCTCTCTTAAACATTTAGTTAAGAGTTATATGACGCCTCACATGACTCTAGGTCCACATGGTTCTGACAATCACTGTAAAACATAATTTATATATAATTTTTTATTTTTTTATTTTATTTTTTTTTTACAGAGAAACAAATGATGGAAGTAAAAATAATATGTAGTGAGTGCAAAAATATCGTGCTGATACTTTAAACCTGAGACTGTTGGTTATGAATGAAATAATGGTTAATATGTGATTAAACCTTACATACTGTTGATGCTGGTGAAATTTGCTTACTTTTCCCTCCGTCAAAAATGTGTTTTGTAGGATCCTTCGTGGTTAATTCCTTTCAAATTTGACTATTGATCTGTTCAAGCATTTTTTGTGGTTGTAAATATTTTCAATTAAATCCTCCAGTTTGGCTAAATAACCTATTTTGATATTTGAAGTCGGCAGTTTCATAATTATTAAGTTGTAATTCCTTGGGGAGAATAGAAGACTGTGTGATAAAGTTTCTTTTCGAGATTATACTGAATAGACTCTTCCAAATTGACCCAGATTGTATTGTGCAGGTGTAGAAAACGAACAATAGTCTATGTTTATAGTCAGACTCAAAGTCATTATGCCTGTCTTTCAAAATAAGTTTCAAAGGGCATTACTGGAAAAAAAAATCCTGATATTTTGAATAAATATAAGTTTAAAGAGGCGCAGGATGTAAGTTTTTAGAGTGTCCTGTATGAGCTGAAATATGTGCCACCAGACCCATCTGTTAGCCCATAGCGACACTTTACACTTTGGCCTGATCAGCAAATGTACAACATTTGCTGAAAACGAGTGACCAACATGGTCTCTAGTCCCAACCCTGTACTGAACAGTAATTAAAAATTGTTCACGCTCTGTCTTGACAGTCCTGAAAGGAAATATGGAGGATTTGAACATCCATGACTGAAATGCATTTATAATAGAGAATATTGTTACGGTAGTTATAAACATATTAGTACTTTGTCTCTTGTCTTATTTGTATTTTTCTTTCATGATGCAAATGAAAGAAAAGGGAAAAAATACATCTGATCATTAGCTTGTTGTTATTAAAATATTTTTCCAGAGTTTAAATAACCTTGCTCTTGGCGCAGAACTTATATACGTCTGACCAGATGAGAATAAGACTATATAATACAGTCGTTTGATATTCATAAAGGAATTATGTGGTAGACTATTCAAAAGTTGAATTGTTTTATTTGCACATTTGATATAAATATGAATCAGTGTACAACAATATAAAAATAGTATTTCATCCCATTCATTGTAATTAAATAAAAAAAACATATATTATATATGATAAATTAAATACAAGATTGCCAGTTGCTTCAATTACAAAAATAAAATTACTAAAATTATGAAAATATATACATACATCGGTACAACTGTACAGTAAGTTTTACAGAGTGCTTCAGCATTAATAACAGGAGCTCTTCCTCTTCACAGTGTTCACATTTACAGAGTGCAATTTCTAGGAAACAGTCACAGGTTACAGTTGTGTTTTTAGGCCACCAGGCCAAACGGAGGCTCGTTTTCTATATCGGTGAGGCCCGCTTTGGTGTGCAATTTCCGTGGATCTTCTGGCGTCCACACCTTGGCCGTGCGGATAATGTTCTGCTCCCGAAGTTGTTTTTCATCCGACCAGGACAGGGAGTGACCAGCCAGAGGGGGCAGGCCGTAGTCCGGATCGCTCGGCGAGGGAGACCCTGGTAAGAAAAAAAGACAAGAGAAGTTTAAAATCAAGGCTGAAAAATGTTCATTTCCATCACTGTCAGTTTGTTTCTCATGGCTGTTTGTAAGGAGCTCTAACACATACTTAGAGGAACAGCTGCCGAAAAATACAAATGTTTTACTGACCCTTTCACAGTCAAAACAACCGGAGAGAGGCAGCACATATAAGGTATCGATTCTCTGAGTCGTGGTTTTCTTTGACTTACTTGTTCCTCTGTGACATATGATGACTTTCTTTGGCTGCGCGTGCGTCTCGCTGCCGGACGTCCTGATGGGCAGATCAGACTGCACGAGCTCGGCGAGGAAATTGATGTAACCGATGGCGAGTCGCAGAGTGTCCACCTTCGACAGTCTTTTCTCATAGGGCAGGGTGGGGATGTGTGAGCGCAGCCCCTCGAAGGCGTCATTAATGGACTGCATCCTCCGCCTCTCCCTGACGTTGGCCGCCTGCCTCAGCTGCTGCATCTCCACCTCGGACCTCATCCGCCTCCTCCGCTTCAGCAGTGGCCCGCTGTGATGGTGACCCATCTGGGGAGACAGCTCCTCCGGTGTGCTGTCCGCGCAGCCGTACGAAAACGTGGAAGACGAGGAGGAGAAGGACATGTTGCCGATGTCGTAGTCGCCATCGTGCGGCGCTGCTCTGCTGCCGTCCTTATAATAGTCTTGAAAATGGCTCGTGAGAAAGTCTACGTCGTCATCCAAAAAGTCATCCGTGTCCAAGTGCCCATCCCTAGAGGACTGGTCGGTGAAAAACTCGTCCTCGTCGAAGTAAGGAGGGGAGGAGAAAGAGTCCAGTCCGGAGAAAGGGTCCAGCACACTGTCCATGTCTGTCCGCTGCTTGTCCTCCTGTTGTTGCCTGTTGTTCTCTCTTTTCTAACCTGTGGCTCTGTGCGTCTGCTCACGGTCAACAGTTAGTATTAGATGAAGAACCGGCACGCGAGGATTCTTTATAGCAACATCCATAGTCGCGTGCCGTTTGCCAGGAGCGACGACCAATCAGAGCTCTGTCCGCGAAACTCACCTCGCGATAATCGCTCCACAGAGCCACGCCTCCTGTCCCGCAGCGGGGAGGCCTTCAGTGACATCTTAACTGTGCAGTGACAGACTGCAGGTACAAATCTCTTCAGCTTGTTTTGCTCATAAATTTTAAGCCTCCTAAAAAACAGTTTTCAAATGTTTTTGTCAGAAATAGTCTACGGGTTTCTGCTGGTAATAAAACAGCGCAGATGTTTCCATACGGCCTTTGCAAATATTATTTTGATATTCCATCAATACGATGTTCTCTGATGTTAGGTGAAGACAAAGTAATGATTTTTGCTTATTTGCTTAAAAACAATTAATAGAAATGGGATTATTTATAATAATAAGTAGTTTTACACCTTACGCTTAGAAAGAAAAAGCTGTAAAACAGAACTGGGTCATAATTCGCATATTTCAAACACTGTAGTTTTGACCACCAAAAAGTCGTGTGTGACAGCAATACAAAAGTATTAGACGTTCTATTACCGACATGAACAGCGCCGAGCGAACACAGGAATATTGAGAGAAAGCGCACAAAGAAAGGCGCCTTAGTCTGAAGCCAAATGTTCAAACAAACCGAGAACTCGTTTGTTGATCATTTTAAATCTCGCAACACATTAGGCCAGATTTTTTACGCTGTATCTGCAACCTGTAATTTACCGGGCACATTTCGTTTTAAATGCTGCTTATAATGCACACATGTATTGCGCAGACTTAATGATGAGGATAGATGTTATTTATCAGCCAATGGTAACAAAGCTGAGAGTAAACCGAGCGTAAAATGTTGATCAAAGTTCGGGCATCACTGTATGTGTATGTGTATGTGTATGTGTGTGTGTACGTGTACGTGTATGTGTGTGTGTATGTGTGTGTGTGTGTGTGTGTGTATGTGTATGTGTATGTGTATGTGTATGTGTATGTGTATGT
>JAPTMW010000010.1:24482296-24496587 GCA_029822955.1 Ostorhinchus angustatus
TGGGGAACACTGAATAGTCTTCCAATAAAAATATATTGAATGGATATTATTAATTATATTTCAAAAAACAAACATTTTTTGTTTTAAGCTGTCCTTTAAAAAACAAACAAACAAACAAAAAACCATGACCAGCTGAATTTTACATTTGCTCTTTCTACTTGAAAGGTGACTTGAAATTAGTGTTATTATAGGGCAATATATAGAATTTTTTGAAAGAAACAGAAACTACAAAAGACTAAAAGGAACTAAAAGTCAAGTTAAAACAGTAAGAAAAAGCCTTTGTGCCCATTTCTAGTACAAGAGCAGAGCTTTTAATCAACTCTTAGTACATTTTCATATACATATATTTGATCAACATTTTGAAAGTGTTCCAATTAAAATGTTTAGGGAAACGGCAAAATGAATAAATAAATCAATCCTGAATTTTTGTTTGCTTCGGATGATTTATGGTGTTTGCAGACTAAATGCCTACAGAGGAAATTGAAAGAACTTTATTGAATAAATTTTACTCATTTCATTGATTGATTGACTGCTCAGCTGTTTGTACTGTAGCATCTATATATTAAGATATTATATATTCTGATTAATGGTGTAAGTATGTCAAATACAACAGGTAGAGGAGGATAATGAGGAGCCTATATTATTCCTGTCTCCCCAGTCAGTAAAGACATCACAGCTGTTTTCTGTGACCAACAGCAGAATGCTGTGCTTCCTCTACTCTTTTAGAACCATGTGAAATATAGCCTACAGTGCCACCTACTGACAAAACAATGCAGCCTCGTTTATTCCCTCCAAACCAGTTTGTAGAAATGCACATAATTAACATTTTAATGCTTGCAACTTTTCAAATGTTTGCTTCAATCTGGATTGTAGAAGTTAGAATTCTATTTTACGGCAGGTTTCAAATGTGGCTTCTCTGTGCATCTCATCTCAGCGTTCCCTCCCCCTCCTGCAGTTACATGTATTGTATTTTCAGTGTATATACCAGAATGGAGAAATTATCTACTTTGTGACAGTGATGAGTTAATGCTTCCTTTGATCGGCATCTACTGAACATTCCTCTGAAACTGAAGCCTAACTCACTAAACTATGCTTCCATCTGATATACAGCATGAGTATCCATTTCCTTCTTACTTAGCCAAGCAGCACCGGAACAGAACAATTTCATCTTATTCTTATCTGTATTGTTCTACAATCTATAAATGTGGTGCTTAGCCAGCAGCTCCACAAAATCTAAATATAGATGTGAAATGACATTTATTCATGCTTGTGTGTTCATAAAGAAACACCCAGCCAGAGGGGGAATATAGACCAGGGTGAGCTATGCAGTTAGCTGCTAGTAGATATGCTCTAAATATCAGCGCCCTGCTGTGATGAAAGCAAATGCAGAGAATCAAATGCACAGCCACATATAACCACACTATGACAACTCTCACATACAGGAGATTATTCACCTTTGAAAAGAACATAGACACAACCCATGAGGAAGAATAGTAAGGTTAAGATTTAAAAGCAAATTTAGGACATTTTCTCTTAAAAAAGAATTCTTTAATGTGATCAAAGGGAGACAGAATCATGACCAAGACCAGGCCACATACACAACAATGGTAATCATGTTTTACAAATGTTACACAAGAACGTGAGTGATATGGTAGGATACGACCAAAGCAGTAACTTTATTCCATAATACTGAAAAGATGATGAAACTTACACAGAAACAGGTGTCACAGCCCGGCTTTTAGACGTTGACAAAGATCGAGATGGATGAGGTGGTAATAATTTATTAAATCAAAGACAACGATAATGCAAACAAACCCAAAACCAGATAAACAAAAAGGACGGAGTAAGCCAAGAGGAGCAGAGTCAGGTGGACCAGACCCGACAGACCAGAGCAGACAGCGAGCAACTGAACCTCATGGTCACGCTACTTAAATAGACAAGGCTCCACCTACAAAATACCAAGCTGAGACCCCCCCCCACATAACCACTTCCAGCCCAAAAACTCACCCCAGTTACCTGGCGAAGCAGTTTAAGAGTAGGGAGAAGAGGATGGAGAGCAAACAGGTCATGTAGGGAGAGGGGGTATGTTATCCAAATGCTTGGGCTTGAGACAACAGATCCACCACAACATTCTCGGATCCTCGAATGTGACTAATGCCTAAGCTATACACCTTCATGTCAGGCTCCATTGCATGAGTATAGATTAAAACATCACCAAACAAACAGATGATTCCCAAGGACCGATGTCAGGGGTACGGTCACTAGATAAGTGGCCAAGCAGAAAATTCTGAAAATTTACCGTGTCAGAATTCTTTTTAATCTGCCACACAACAGGCTCACATCTGATGGTCGCATCCATGCTGCTATACCGATAAATGGTGGAACACTGAACACTTTTTGTCTTGACACTCGACCAAGTACCTGCCTAACAAGTTCAACGTGTGTTTTGTTGTAATGCCAAATGCAATTCACTCTGTCTGCAAAACAAATCTACCCACAGGTATAAGTAAAGCAACCTTGAGCCTTGAATGAATGCTGTCAGTCTCTAAAATCAGGTAGACCAGTCTCTGAACACAACTCAACAGCAGTAGGGCCACATGCAGGTTTTGCCTCCTGCTGTTGCGCATTCCCCCTGGGATAGTATGGTTTAAGTAGGTTAACATGACATGGCTGAGTTTTCCTCCTGCATACTGGAGTGGACAGCAAAAAATTCCAATCTGAGGTCTATCGCAAAACTGTCAACGGCCCCTGAAACTTAGCCTGGAAGGAAGAGTTCACCAATGGCAATAAAGGCAGAACCTGATCACAGGACTAAATTTAGGAATTTCAGATTTCTTGTCATACCAACCTTTCATTTTAGCCTCAGGCACCAGTACATGTGCTTTTAACACTGCCTTTTTAACCACCTGTTAAACTTTACTTTCAGCGACGCAGAGCAGAATACGCCTCCTGCGTCTTACTTGTCAGGACGCACTGGAGCAGCAACGCGCCCTCTGCGTCAGACCAGTCATGGATTTTGGCCACGTGCTCAAAGACAGAAAAGAACATATCCTGGTCTCACTCACAAAATTAAGTAACCAAACACAAATTAGTAGACACCACTGGCAGCTGGGGGAATTATTTTTTGGTGGGGCACAGTATCCAAGTCAGTTTTCAGCTGCACTAAACCACATAACACCACTAGGATACACCAAAGTACATGTACCACTACTTTAAAATATCAATTTAAATTAAAACTAAAATACACAGTATGTGTTTTCAGTCATGTCTTTTTTATACATAAATTTCACCGGTCTATCCTTCAAACATGCAGATTTTTCTAGACTCTGTTGGTTTTGCAAGTAGATCGCATGGCAATGAAAAAAAACTGAAAATCAGCGTAAGGGCTAAAGTATACCACTGCAGGGTTCCCACTCTTTCCTTGAAATCATTTTCCAGGACTTTTCCAGGACATTTTCAGCTGCTGCAGAGACAAGTTTTCCCATCATGCTCTAATCCATTCCCATGTCCTCCTCATTCTTTGGAAGTGTTCTTTTCTACAGTTGTAACTTGCATTTACCCAGATTGTTTCTATGTTTATTACTCAGACGTTTGATGCACAGTCTATGGCTATAAATTATGTATGAAAAATAATGATGACAAATGTATCATAGAATAATGCAAACACACCCACAGATTACAGCGTAGCACTTCATTAACATGACAAGTGTTCAATTGGACAATTCCCAACTCAACTTTCTCTTCTCTCTTACTTAGTCTCCTGCACTTCCTCGAAAAATATTTGTATATTTTCAAAAAATCACAGAATTTTTTTCCCCCTTTGTTTCATCTCAGTTTAGGCACACAAGGTCACAAGGCAGGGGGAGGATAAATAATTTTCCTGGATAACTTCACGGTTTCCAGGACATCTGGCCTTTTTTCTCATTTTCCAGGTTTTCCAGGATGCGTGGGAATCCTGGGAATCCACTGATACCACTAGTACCAGGAAAAAACCCTGCACTTCCCCATATTGAAGTCCTTTGTGATAACCACTGAGCTATCTATGGTATCTGTTTACTCAAAGCTCAGTAGTATTACTTATGGACCTATTCAGTCATTTCATTTCTGAGGAAGGTCTTGATTCTTTTTGGGATTACTCCTGTGGGCAGTGCTTGGGCTCAATTTTTTGGGCTCCAAGGCTCTCCTACCTCTTGTATTGGAGGGGGTCCACTGTGCACATAGTGTTTATAACAAGAGTCTATGGTGTTCTCAGCTGGCGCCCCAAACAGGACACACGTGACTTGGTTGCTCATTAAAGTACCGAAACTTTTTAAAACTACACTTGAATGCAGAATATACATGGTACTCACTGGCTGTGTCATATACAGCTCATTTATTTAAAGATTAATTTTTTTGTAAAATAATTTTAGGTGATTCCTATCTTCTTCATGTGAGACAGGTAGGGCGGCACCCTCTATTGACAAGCTGTTTTCAGGTGCCTACTCGTGGTGGGTATTAATGCACCAATTCCCTAACACCTGGTGAAACAACCGGAAAAGCAGCAACTCCACAGCATCAGATGTGCCACTGAGACAACCACTCCACCCACATTCAACACCACAATAAGAGCCCCCCAGCGAACTCCAAAGGGGAAGATGCTCTGGACCTACAAGGATGGGACAGAGGTGACTCATGCTGGCGTGAACCAGAACTCAGTGTAATAACATTAATAATAATGGATTAGATTTCTATAGTGCTTTTCAAGGCACCCAAAGCGCTTTACACTCACCTGAACAATTACAGACAAAACACATAGGCTACACCTGAAACCTCTGTACTCACACTTAATACATTAACAGACTCACCTCTCTCATCTCCAAAATCCTACCAGACTGCCGTCATTCAAATGCACAATAAAACATTACTGGTGTACCACATCACATGGACACTACTACCTGATTCATTCACAAATTCTTACAGTATCTGCCCACAAGGCGGAAACTCCAAATAAATATGAAACAAACAGAAGGACAAGCGCCCACTTGTCAGAGCCCGGTTCTTAGACTGTGATAAAGAAGGAGACAAATGGGGTGGTAAAGTGCTCAAAGAGCAATTTATTAAATTAGAGACAACGATAATCCAAACAAACCCAAAACCAGACAAACAAAAAGAAAGGACGGGGCTAGATAGACCACAGACCAGACCAGACCAGAAAGCGAGAGACTGAACATTATGGTCACCTGACACAGGTGGCACTCATCAGCATGGCTCCGCCTGCAAAATACTAAGCTGAGATAGAGATCCGCAAGTGCCCAAGGGGGTGAGGTCGTCACAGATGGTTATTTTGCTTTCAGGTACACTCGTTTGATGGATATCCATTCAAATGTATCTCAAATCTGTATAATCTATAGTTTTCGGAAAACTTGCAAAAAATGCATATCTAAAAAAACTGTCTTTTGTCCTCCTGTTTATTGTTGCACACACGCATAATTATTTTTTCCTAAATCTTTAGAGAGACAAATGCTGCAATCAAATCAACATCTTTACCCTGAAGTCTGTTGTTATTTCATGAGGACAATGCCAGACCACATTTTGTATCAGTTCAATCTGTGTGGCTTCATAGTTTCATGGTGTGTGCTGAACCGTCCTGCAGGCAGTTTCACATGTCTCTCAAATCTGTCTTCTATTGACATGTATGAATGGTGGATGTATGACCAGACATCCCACAACACCATCACAAAGTGTTGAGCAACTCAAGGCTTGTAAAGAGCAAGAACAGACAGACATTTCCCCAACGAAAGTGCGGGAGTTCGTGTTCTAAATAATTAGTTCCAAAACGATAAGAAAATGGAATAAAAAGGAAAAGACAAATAATGCAGTATGATGGTATTGCAGTCATTCAAATCTAAATTTGTTTATATTAACAAAACAAAATTTATCAGTGAAAAAAATCAAGTCTTTGTCCTTTGCAATTTTGTCTATATGTCAAAAATGTAATGAACAAATGACAGATTTTAGGTTTTTTTTTGGTATTTTGCAGAATGTCCCAACTTTTTAGAACTTTTCATGGGAAAAAAAATAATTTTCACCACTTTAGGCATGACTTTATTCTTTAGAGTGTGTCTTTGTCTGTGTGGGTGGGTGGTTTGCCTCAGTCTAAACTTAAATTGCCCTTAAAACATGATTCACAAACCACATGAATCACATACAACAAAACGCTGGTCATGTATGAATTGTTGTGCACTTTACAACCCATCAATATCCACTGTGAACAAAATAATTCATCAGAAATTAAGAATTAGTTTTAAGGGTGTTTAATTACATAAACACACACACACACCAAATACAACACTTCTTCTGATAACAATCTTCCGGTTAAAATATGATTCACTGCCAGATTTTTGTGAACTATGTGAGAAATGGTTTGCAGTACACAGCCATATGTAGGTGTACTACACAACTCTTTCATAGCTAACTCATCTTAATGCAACTATAGACTGTACATAGAAAAGGAGAATGCCCACTGGCACCATTGATGTGACGGTATGTGTTACAAATTTAGAGAGACATATGCCGCAATCAATTTGACATCTTTTCCTTGAAGTCTGTTGTCACAAAGACAATTCCAGACCTCATTTTGTACAAGTTCCATCAGTGTGGCATTTTTATCATCATCATATTGATTTTCTGAAAGCAAAAGTACCCATATTTGGATAAAATGGCTGAGCTGATGAGGAGCAAGGGGTGAAACTCACATATAGCCTGCACTCACAGCAACCACACCCCACACCCTTAAGTATGCATCATTTTAAGCCGTTATATAATGTCAACCAGGAAAATTCAACCATGTCCTGTTAATTTGAATATTACTTATACAAAAATCCATTGTCAGAAATAAGGTAGTAGGTTATATAGAGACCAAAACCTTTGGGCTGAAATGAGCATGTGACTGCATTAAGAGAGCAGCAGCCAACAGTGAGACAAAAAGTCATGTAGTAGAAAAATAAAGCATTATTTCTTAATTCTGTCACAGTGGTTGTGTTGCAAAATTACAAATAAACACGCCCTTACCTTCCCAAAACTCTGGGAATCACATAATGACAGGGGTCAAACATGTTGGTTAAGAAGGACAACTATTGGATTACCATTACTGGATTACTTCCTATTGTGTTTTTAAGGAAAATATTACAAACTTTACATTTAAGTCACCACTGCATATGCTCTACCTCACTACTGTTGATTCAGCATTAAAGTTATACTCAAATTGTCCCTGTATGTGTAGTTTTCCAATTTGCAGAGGAAAAGAACAAAATCAGTTCATCATCAAGTCTGTGATTAGTCAAGTGTTAGTCTGCTATCTTTTTCATAAACTATGTCCATCCATCTATTAGAATTAGTATTACTATCACTTCTCATAATTATCTTCATCATTGCTCACCTCTGTCAATATCCTCCCTCATATGTTTATCTGTAATATGTCTGAAACAAAAGAGGTGTGTTGGCTATAAGAGCACCTGAAAGCTAATCATATCACAGGGATAATCCTGCAGGAGTGGTCTTTTAGTGTGCACATTTCAATTCCCTGTCTGCTGCTCTCCACACAGAGAGAGCCTGTCACTACTCAAGTGTTTCAGCAGAATATTGAAGATGCTTTAGGACAGGGTCAGGGCAACGCATCTCTTTGTTTTTGCTGCATCAGCAGCACTGGAATATGTTTAAAAATATAGGTGCTCGGAGGGATTGATGTAAGTTGAAAAAATTGACTATAATGAATGAATGAACTAAATATAAATTACAGTAGGCTACTGTAAATAAGGGAGGAGGTTACAAAGCACTGACAGGCTAGTATTAGCAAAATATAGGCTGACAGGGTGATCTAGTGGCATCATGAGGAGTTAAAATAAGCTACTTGTTTGTTTTTTTTCCATCTGCTGTTTAAATCTTTAAATGTGGGTATACTGGCAAAATTATATCACTGACCTCCACTCGTGCAATCCTTCAGTTATTTAACTTCAAACCCCTTGTCTTACTGCACTCATGCGGTCACATCTTATAGAACATTCTACACCGCCTATAACTAGTTATCTAATTGCACAGCACATTCTCTGTTATCAAGAAAACTACCCACCGTGTGTATCAGAGAACACAAAGCATCTCACGTTGATGTACATGACCAGCATCGAATCAGCCCATCAATGTTTTCCTCTATACAAAGGGCCTCTGAACTTATCCTGAGCCCTCCTAGAAAATCCTTGATTATCTCATAACTCCATAACAGCAGCATAGCAGATCTGGTCAGATGTGTCTGAGTACTGCGTCACAGATGCCACACACTAAACATTCGATGTCCACTAGACCGCCAGATCATGTCCATATTGAGTCGGTCAATCCAGGGCCATATCTGTACATCTACACGATGTCTGAAATAGGTTGGCATCTGAATGTCACAGCACAACCTCCTCTGGACGTTAATATGATGTTCAATATTTGAATCAATTTCTGCTCACACCATCTTCTCTTATATGAAATTAAAACAGCCTCTGTCATGACACACAGGCAGAAAATGTAGCGTGTGTGCATTTGTGTGCATGCATGTGTGTCAGTCGATCTGGGCATGGGCATAGCAATGGTTGACTGGGTGTTGTGCACAAGCGCGAACCCACACAATTTCAATTTAGAGGCTGTTGGTTTAGTGAGAGCAGAGCTGAGAGCAGGAGGATTAGAGTGAACATCGAGTTGAAGGTAAGTAGCTATATTTAGCTTATGTGAATGACCTTTTATTTAATGTTCACATTACAGTCTTTTGTAACGCTCACCTTCTTTCTTCTGTAATGATAGGCCCTTTTCCACTGCAGGAACTTTTGCAGGAACTTTGAATATTACCTGGAACTGTGAAAAACCCCAGTGCATTTCCATCTAAATTACCTGGGTAAAAATCTTTCCCTCGCCCACAAACTTTCCCTGAAAAAGTTCCTGGTGGGGAGGTAGTACTTTTCAGATTACGCAGAATTCTTGATGGGTGGGGCTGTGTGCTCGAGACTGCTGATTGGTGGACTACACTCGCAGCGTTCTGCATTCTGTTCACCCACCTTTAAGCCACTGTGTGGCAGCAAACTTTGTTTTGTTCATTTAATTTCCACAAACTTCACCTTTTGATAATTCGGAAAATGGACCAAAAGAGAGGCTACAAGTGGACAAGCAACGAGGTCCAGGCTCTTTTGAGCATATTTGTGAAGGAAATTCAGAGGGACTTTGACACAAAATGATCGAGTTCATGTAAAATTAGCCAACAAGCAGGTGGAGCTAAATGTACAACACAACTATGAGAAAAGCATAAAAAACTTAAGTAGGATTATAAGAAACTTAGGGCCTGTCCTTAAGTCCCCCTCATTTTGGAGTCCACTCATTATTGGAGTCCACTTCGGAACGGAGTCGCAAGTGGTAGGGATTCAAAAATTTCAACCAATACAATGGGACACTGACGTCATCAATAAGTGATGAGGTCATGTATATGACGAGGCAGAAGTTTTAGTTGAAGAGATCACTCTGAAACAGACGTCATCATGCCGGTTGAAGTTGAAATCACTGCTGCTGTTGCAACTTTCCAAATGTTACAGCTCATAAACGAAAACTTACATTTGTGCGATTCCTTTCCAGCTCCAGTTGCCATTTTTAAAATGGGGACACAGGAAAAACGGAAGTGTGCGCACTGCATTATGAGCGGTGCAAAGCATTATGGGTGGCACAAAGCATTATGAGCAGCAAGTTCTTCCCCTCTGTCTCAAGCAACCGTCACATCCAAGCTGACTCCGTCCGAAGGGATAGATGACGGGCAGATTCCAAACGTAGGGATAGGGATGAATTGTAGGGCCAAGGGTGGACTTTGGGACAGGCCCTACAGGACCACAGCTGTTGCAGTGGATCCAACCACCGAACAAACAAATGGTATGACCAGCTGGGCTGGCTGTCCTGGACAAGCTTGTCCAGACACTTGTCCATAAGCCCAAACCTTTCACAGATGTTTAATTCCCTTTTAATCTCAAGCCACCTTGTTTTTTGCACCTTTTGTCTTGTGTTTAAATTTTATGTAGAATTAAATGCAGGCATTTGAGTAAATCTGTATGACTTTAGGGTTTAACCTGGACTATATCTACAAAACAATAGAAGTGAAAAACGGACCATCCATTACACTTAAAAGTTGGATGTGATTTAGTTTAATGACTGAGAAGTTGAAAATACATGTTGTACCATTTTCAAATAGAAAATCAACAATATGTACAATATGTAACTTCACCTAAAATGTATTCCAGATGGATTAAATGATTCAACAACCAGCAAAATGTTAAACCAAAACCACACTCTTAAGTACCGTGTGATTTTACTGTGCTAGAGGTTAGTTTCTGATTGTACATGAACTGTACCTGCTACATGTTCAACTAAAATATGTTTGAATACTGCAGCTGGGAGAAGTTTATGGTGCTGAAACTTTGCTGATAATTTCATAATTTTTTGGATCCGGATCAACAGAAACACCAGACCATGATGGGAGAACCACACACTAACAAGGTCAGTCTGGTTCTTACTGTGGCCCAGTTCCACTCCGCCGGTCCCCAGTCAGACCCCCATTAACGTCCCCCTGCAGACCCCCCTGCCCCCCCTCGTTAAAACACGGTGACTGTTTTGTGCAGACTCCAATCAGAGGGACTGGAGTTCAGCGGATCTGGACACAGAATGGCAGTGGGTTGCAATAAACCGTCATGTTCAGTCCTGTGTAAACGTCTTATGCTGCCTCCAACTGCTACCGGGAAAAGTAAAATTTACAAACCGTCATGTTCAGTCCTGTGTAAAAGTCTATGATCCACATTGATGTCAATACAAAACAAAATGGGCCATCATAGGCATTCTGGTACAGTACAATAACTGCTGCCTTCGGTTTATACTTCTGTCACTTGGTTTACAAACGTGTACAGTTGTCCCTCACTATTGACCTTTCGCAGCCTCGCTGTTTTGCAGATTTTTTAAGTGCAATTTTGCATGCATTTTTTTTACAGCATATGAACGCGCGTTGTGTTCTGCGTCCTGATTGGCTAAGGGACTGTAGACCATTGTCAATCAATCTCCTCCGTGCCTTCTCTCCTGTACAGTAGAGAATGCATTCAGATTGTCAAATTTACATGAATGTTCAATTGTTAGCAGTGCGACTCTGAAGTGCTGTATGTTTGCAAGTTTTCTCCACAACAAAACCTACAATGTCAACGAAACATTCTGCACCGACAAAAGCACCTGTGGTCGCACCCAAAAGACAGAGGAAGATGCTAACCATCTCACAAAAAGTTGGACTTCTGGACATGCTGAAAGTATGTGGTAAGGGGTTTTACAGTCTTAAAACATATATAATAATTGTAAAAAAATAAAGCTGACTACTTCGTAGATTTCGCCTGTTGCAGGTTATTTTTAAAACGTAACCCCTGCGATAAATGAGGGACCGCTGTACACGTTTTGTGTACAGCATTAAAATCAAATGACACTCATTTGGGGTGAAATTACACTGGAATAAAGCAAAATGACAATGACGTTGGGGTGAAGAACACAATCCAACCCCCTCCCACCCCTGGCTTGCAGAAATGCCCTTAAATTTGATCCACATGTTTGTACACCGAATGAAGGGAGAGGTTATTGTACTGTACCAGAATGACAACTGTTATTTGGTTTAGGGAGTCCCACATATACACATGCTGGAAGGCACTTCATCCATCTTACGGTCAATTTCCTCAACGACTAATTTGTAGATCATTTTATTAATAATAATGATCATCGATTCATTGGACAAACACAAAAGACTCAATTCTCAAAGATCGGTATGTAGCGAAGCAATAATATAAGCAATATATTAGGCTGTTGATTTGGGCGAGCTGCTGCTTCATAATTATTACAAAAATAAATGCAAAAATCACACATAGTATCTAGTCTTCCATGTTGCTAGTTGAAACGAAAAGAAACAGGAAGTGGACGCGATTGTTTTCTTCCGGTGAACATCACGACATCACGTCCGTGTTCTGTCCAATCAGAGCGCTCTCTACCCCCAGCTCTTAAAGCGGAATTAACTGAAGCATTTCCATGTAAACACGAGGAAATTGCTTTAATTCCGAATTATTCTATTCCAAATAAATAATTCGGAATTTAAAAACATCATGTAAGCATAGCCATTACGTTACTGGTGGTCACGGCAGCCCCATTCACCCAAAACATAGTGCGCCATGGGAATTTGGCCAGTTTTTTCTCCATGTACAAGTTTTGTTACATAAACGGTGCACTACGTTTCAGCCAAACGGGGCAGATACCATCAGGTGAAGGCAGGATACACTCTGTTAGTTCATCACTGACAATATACAGACAAACAACTATTCATGCTAGCATTCACTCTCCTTCGGTTGGTTTAGATTAATCTATTGAGGTACATGTCTTTGGACAGTGGGAGGAAGCTGGAGTACCCAGACGGAACCCAACGTATGAGAGGCAGATACTCAACACACCTTGAAGGAATGATAAATGCACCTTCACAGTAATACTGCCACCTAGCCTTCAACTGAGTATTATTTAATAGATTTGTGTATTCAAGAGATTCATATACAGGTAAGCAGATAAATATATTTACACTAATTTTGTAGTTGTTGTGTAGTCCTGTATACCACCACAGCCAATTTGAAAGGAAGCAAGCAAGATGGAACTAGAAAACTAGCCGTCGGAAGTGACGGCTATAGATATATCCTTGAATGCCCCCAATCCTTAACCAGACAGCTATCATGTCATGATGTGAGGCATCCGCAGGTCATGACCTTTCATTTGCACTTGATTTGTAGTTAATCAGACAAATAGTTCCAGAGATATGAACAAAAGAGTGTTTAGTGATTTTAAATTTTTGAGCATCACATGTGGGCAATCTAGAAACGGTAAATCGTCCAAAATCTAATCAGTTCTTCCTCTCCATGATATTCATTGATATGAAAAACATGTAATTTCTTAACCAAATATCTTTCAATTTATCACGTTAACACGAAGGATATCCCGTGACAACGGGGCCCAGCGGTCGGACCAAAAACATAATATCCCCAAAACTCTGTTCTGGGATATAATTAGAATGTTGACTTTCAACTTTATTTTATTCAACAACCATTTTAAAAATTGTCCCTTAATTTTCAGAGGCTCAAAAGTAATTGGACAACTAAATGACAAGCAGCTTCACGGACATTTGTGGCCCCTTCTCTGATTATTCTTCACCAGAGTAAGCAGATAAAAGTTTAGGATTTCATTACAAATGTTGAGTTTGCATTTGGTAGCTGTTCACTGGAATTCAATATATGAGGCGCAAAGAAGTGTAAATGCAAATAAATGTTAATTAAAATAAAATGCAAATAAAATGCCCCATTCAGCTGAAAAAGCAAATGGCCAAATCAACAACTGGAAATGTTTTTAAAAAGAAGACTCCAGTAGTGAGCTCAGCAACACAAAAGAGCTGGAAAACCACAGAAGACTTCTAAAGTGGATGATCATAGAATGCTTTTGTTAGTAAAGAAAAACCCATTTACAATATATAACCCACAAAATACAACATAATAATACAACATATGTGAAAAACACACTTGAGGAGTTAGTCACATCATTATCAAAGTCAAGAGACGTTTTCATGAATGTAAATTCAGAGAGTTTAATACGAAGTGCAAACCGCTTTTAATAGTTAAGAACAGGAAGGTCAGATACCAATTTGCCAGAAATCATCTAAAAAAAAGCCTGCTGAGTTGAGGAATAAGATTCTCTGGACAGATATAACCAAGACTAAAGTGCCAGAATCATGGTTGGAGAAAAAAATAACAAGAAGGAAAGGAACAACTCATGATTCACAGCATTACGTGTCATCTGTTGATGTATGGCTGTGTGTTGTATGGCTGCAGGTGGAACTGGGTCACTGGTGTTCATTGATGATGTGACTGCTGATTGAAGTAACAGGATGAATTTTGAAGTATAAAGGGCTATCCTATCTGCACAGATTCAGCTAAATGCTGCAAAACTGATATGACAGCACTTTCCACTTAATAATGACCCAACATATACTGCAAAAGCAATTCAGTTCATTCTGGGTTCTAGATATGCACTCACAAAGACTTGTGCATTCATTGGTGAGTAATAGTCATCTCTCTCTCTTTCTCTCTCTCTTTCTCTCTCTCTCTCTCTCTCTCTCACACACACACACACACGCACACACACACACACACACACACACACACACACACACACACACACACACACACACACAG
>JAPTMW010000010.1:24512307-24527596 GCA_029822955.1 Ostorhinchus angustatus
CATGTCCAGAACACCTAATCAGGGAGGTGTCCAGGAGGCATCCTGACCAGATGCTTGAACTACCTCAGCTGGTTTCTCTCGATGTGGAGAAGGAGTGGCTCTGCACTGAGCCTCTCCCGTGTGGCTGATCTCACCCTATCTTTAAGGCAGAACCCAGCCACCCTGTGGAGAAAACCCATTTCCACCACTTGTATCTGTGATCCTGTCTTTTGTCGGTCACTACACACAGCTCATGACCATAGGTGAGGGTAGGAGTATAGATCGACCGGTAAATGGAGAGCTTTGCCTTTGGCTAAGCTCCTTCTTTACCACAACAGACCAGTACAGTGTCCACATTACTGCTGACGCTGCCTGATCCGACTGTCAATTTTGTGTTCCATCCTTTCCTCACTCGTGAACAAGACCCCAAGATACTCCTCCACTGGGGGCAGCAAAGCATCTACAAACCCTGGGAGGGCACTCCATCCCTTTCTAAATGAGATTATCTAACAGGAAGACCACAATTTGCCAGACTGACTAATGACCAGCACTCAGGCTGTTTCTGCCCCCCTTGCATTTCACATTGTGCACAGTGGACTTAAGCAGAACTCTGAGTCCTGTCACATCAAAAAATATTCTCATGACACAACTATTGTGGCATGTGTCAGGGATGGACAGAAAGGGGAGTACAGTCATATGACTAAAGCCTTTTGTGAGTGGAGTCACAAAAACTGTCTCCTACACTGCTACGGCAAAATAAATAGTGGTGGATTTCAGAAAGTTTAAACACTGTCGTCAGCCAATCAATTGCCAACTGCCCTAAAGTAGGTGCTACATATGTTTTACATGTTGATTGCAGTCAGTGCACTGTTCTATGTTCCTGTTTGCTGAGGAGGCAGCATTAAACAAAAGGATGTAAAACAACTGTACTGATGAACTGATGAAAAGGGCTGGTTCTGTGTCTGGAGAAAAGCTAGACTCACTGGGGACTATGGTGAAGCAATATACACTGAATAAGGTGGAGGGCATCTTGGAAAATACAGATCGTCTTCATCCTATTCGGACAAATCAGAAAACCAACTACAGTGGCCCAATCACCTCATTAAGATGCAGGATGCAGAAGATCCTTCACACCTACTGCCATCAGACTCTACCACATCTAAACCTGATTACTGATAGACTAGGGTGACCAAACATCTTCTTTTGCTCGGACATGTCCTCTTTTCACGTCTTGTCCAGAGCATCTGGGTGGAATTTATAAAATAGGAAAAATGTTTGGGTTTTGATGACTGTAACTCTGTCATTGTTCGTGTTTCACATCCCGCTGGAAGAAAAGACTTTGCACCTTCCAGTGATATAAAGGATATTACAACAGTGAAAGGCACTGATCCACACCAGCCTGTGGATGTGGGGATGGATGGACCTGTCTATATGCACTATAACGAGGGTGTCAAACATGCGGCCAATGGGCCAAAACTGGCCCACCATAAGTTCCAATCTGGGCCACTGTATGAATTTGTGGAAAAATTATACTGAAGGTATTGAGAGTCAATAAGAGTCAATGTCAAACTTGTTTTAGTTCAGGGTCCACATACAGCACAATTGTGATCTCAAGTAAAATAATAGCATAGTAACCTATGAATAATGACTCTTGTTTTAAAGTGGGAAAATAATTATATTATGCCTATACATAATGCAAAAAAACCTATTAAATTATGAAAATATTTACATTAACAAACTATCCTTTAACAATTAAATATGAATAACCTGAACAAATATGAACAACCTGAAATGTCTAAAGAAAATTAAGTGCAATTATAACAATATTCTGCCCATTAATAAGTGTTTTGTGCCTTTGTAGATCCACTCCATAATGCACATGTATAAATGACAAGTTGCCTTATTCAGTAAAATCCTATTAAAATTCAATCCTGTTTAGAGTTTTGTATGTTATTCCACCCTGTTACAACACCTAAAACACACAGAAAAGCAAGATCTGATTTTGCCAGATCTTGAAAGTAGAAGTAGTCCTGAAAAAAAGGACACATGTACATACGCACAGCAGCTTTTATGACACTTCTACAGCTAGAATAATAAAATAATTCCAAGCCGCCTGTTTCATTGAAATAGGGGGTGAATATAATATTATACGTTTCATGTTTTAATTTTTTTAAAGCATGAATTTTTTTTTTTTATCACTTTGTTGGAGAGGAGCAGAGGAGGAGAACTGTGCAAGAGTTTTACATAAATTAAACAGCTCCAAAATAATTGTGATGGCTAAATGTCTTGCTAGGGGAGAATGGAAGCCCTCCCACTAGGGTCTCTGGGGCCGAATATGCCACTTGCAACTTCTCTGCACCGTCCCGGTGGCCTAGATCTCATCTCTCATGAGAAACATCATGGTTTACGGCACTACGACACAAACACCCCCCCGCCAGGTACAGCTGACTAGCTGTAAACACAAGCCAGCTATGCCTTCATTACACAGGAGTTTACCATGGCAGAGCCGGCAGAGAAAAGGAAGAGGTGGCCGTTGTCAGAGGATGGTAGGAATAAGAAAAGAATGAGTGACCAAACCAGGAACAAAACTATAGTCTGCCTTGGTCTAGCTTTTGCAGAATGGTGAGAGCTGAAAGAAAAAGAAGCACCAAAACAGAGGAAGACTTGGCGTTGTTGCTGCTGCACTGGTAAGTATCGCTGAGATCACTGGCGCCGGAACGGGGGGGCCAGGGGGCCATTGGCTCCCCCAGTTTACGGGCCTACCCCCCACGCCTAATTCCACCAGTGGCACATCACCATTAGGCCAGAACCCAACTGTGCTGAGAGGCTGTGACTGAGAGGTGTCTCTCTCTCTCTCTCTCTCTCTCTCTCTCTCTCTCTCTCTCTCTCTCTCTCTCTCTCTCCCTCTCTCTCTCAGTGGAGACCAAACAGGATGGGTTCTAGCGCTGCGCCCTCTGCTGCTGTGTGCGCCCTGTGCATCACTGACCCTGCGACTTGCAGCCTTCAACTGCTCTCTCTCTCTCTCTCTCTCTCTCTCTCTCTCTCGCACTGGAGACTGAACAAGACGGGTTCTAGCACACATGCACACACCCACACATACATACATACAAACAGCGCTTTCCATGGTATGGTGACTGGACTCCTGAACCAGCTATTTAAGCACTGACGTGGAGGATTTCATCCCCATCGGCTTAAAAGTTTTCATTTGTATAGAGAGCTATTTATTTCATTAATAACACACTTTACCACAGATAAACAACAACAGAGAAATACCTATCCACCCCTCTATGTGGAAAAAGAGCAACTTCATATTCATGAGTGCTGCAGTTCATTACAGAAATTCTTATTTCGGTGTTCAAAAGACAGACTTTTGTAGCAAAAGTACACTTGATCTGATGATTGTGATTAAAAATACGCACCGACATTAGGCTACAGTGTGACAAAATTATGTGTGTCTGACAGTCAATGACAGGCACACCACGACGTACTTTACCTACTGCTCTCCTTCTCTCTCTCTTAAACTGCACTCAGTATGCAGGAGGTACGCACAGGCCATACAGCTGCAGGCGCCAATGGTCATTCAATTCAGCAACCCCCACAGCCCCCCCCACCTCTAAATTAATCTGGCGCCGCTGGCTTAGATAAATTCTCTATACTCTATGTATTTCAGTAGATTTGTGCGCTCTTGATGATTGGTATTGGTTGTAACAGTGTTTCCTCGTTTATGAACTAATTTTATGAATGATGCCTGGATGCTTGCTACCTAACCGAGATGTTTGTATACTCACTAGTAATCACAGTTATTTGTGTCACATCAGTGTATGTTCATTTAGTTTACTAGATTGCTCTTTGTCTGCCTCAGGGGTCCATTTTTCCGACTAGCCAAAGAATTTTGTTAGATGAATCTAGTTTTGGTGAGACGCATATAGTTCATTATATGACCCCTGTCTAATTTGTTTCATCTGAATAGCCACTGGCATAATAACTACTCTTGATGTTCAATCTTAGCTGGTGTTGTATGATACTTGTCCCTTGTACAGGTGAAGGTCTAGAATCTAGATTGTTTTTGTCATAAATGTTAGCCCTGGGATGACAGCATGCTAATCACTAATGGGGCCGGGACTCGGTGACAGGTGGGAGCTGCTAATGTTTGTTAGCCTGTTAGCTCTTAAGCTGTGCGTGTGCCTCAGACCGTCTGCAGCTGCTAGCACCTAGCTACTAACGTTTGTCGCACAGCTTAAGAGCACCTCCGGTTCTGAAACCTCTTCTGTGAGGTGAAAACAAAACTTCAATGTCCAGCTAAAATTTCCCATTCCACTCCACTCCAGTAGCATAGTAGGGGGAGCTTTATAGAGAAAAATGTAGGGATGGGAATCGAGAACCTGTTCTTTTTGAGAACCAGTTCCCAGTAGCTCAATTCCTTGGAATCGTTTGCCTGCCTGTTTAACGATTCTGCTTATCGATTCCAACTTCATTGCGCATGCGTGATGACGTCACACACACATTGCATTGTTTTAGTTCAGAATGTAGCCAACATGGCGTTAAGGCAGAAATGTTCCAAAGTATGGCAATATTTCACATGAAAAGATGACACCAGTAAGACTGCAAATCTTCCATTTCTTCAAAGGGGGGAAATCCCTCCAATATGCTCAAACATTTGTCCACACACCCTGAAATTCATTGGCAGGAATGTCATATATTTCATCTGTTATTATTATTGTGCATACTGTATATGTTATATTTACCTTGCAGAGATGGAAATATAAAAGACAGTTGATGCAAACACAACCGTTTGTAGTCTTTTATTCCCTCACCCAATGGGAATCGATAAGAGATCGATAAGGAATTGATAATCAATAAGGAATCAGATCGTTAAGCAAAACTGATAATGGAATCCGAATAGTTTAATTCTTATCGAATCCCATCCCTAGAAAAATGCTACCAAAACGGTGAAAAAGAATCAAAACGGTAAATTCTTACACGGTTCCACCTTAAAGGGTTGTTTGCTGGCTAATTTTAGGTGGCTACTGGAATTCATTTAGGCTATAGAAATTAATTTAAACAAAATATCACAAAGTATGTATTAACATGAACATGAGGATTTTGCTGCACAATGGAGTGGATAATGCAATAGAGTGAATGAAGGAAAGTTAGTGATTTACAGGTACAACTGGAATTTTTCAAATAATTCTGTACTATGCAAGTTAGACCTCTTTTAACATGCTGCTTATCCTGCACTAAACTAAAAACTGTGACATGTGACATGTGTGTACCTATAATGAAGACATTTTCTGGCCTGTTAAGGTCATGAATAAATAGCTGAATAAATATCTAAAAGTCCTGTAAATTTCATTACCTGGTGCATGACTGTGTTTTGTGTCTTTTACTTAAATAAAGACATTTACAAGACACAGTGATGGCATAAATAGGTTAATAAAAATCATCAGAATGCAGGAAATGTGTTTACTGCTAAAAGTTTCCTTGGGGACAATCCTCAAACCCCCACTGAGGTGAGGATTGATGAAGTTTTGTGAGTCTCTGAAAACTAACTGTTATCCAGCACTCTACCAGTGCCATCAGTATTTGAACCAAAAAGTATGAGAATCATGAAATTAGCTGTAACCACACTGCAAGGACTCAGTTCACTCAAATGATTTTTGGTGTCCTTGAGAATGAAAAAAATAAACTGTCACCATGATAGAGAACACAGCAAGACGGTAAAATAAATAAATAAATAAATAAATAAATAAATAAATAAATAACGTACCAGAATTAGTGGCATATTTGCGCAACATAGTATTTTTTATGTTTTAGGACACAGGCTAGGCTTGCAAACCGCATATTATCAAGACTTCTTGTAACATGGATCACTGATATGAAATATAGGCCTACATACAGATGTGTATACATACAGCTGCATATAGAGGGCATTTGTACGTTCTGTTGGGAAAAAAACTGTAAAACTAACTGTTCAGTTTCCCATGGAAATGATGGACACCAAAAAAAAAAAGAGAAATGTTTCAGTGCTGAAACTCTCTGCCCACGCTGTTATCGTTACCAGTTGGTCTTCTTGAATTAGAAACATGCTAGGATCATCCTCAGCCTCGGGCGACATCTGACGCTATCTCCTCCGCGCTCTCAACTTCTCAGTGAAGCGGAAGATGTTGCGAACACACCCCGGCTGAAAAGGACTGCATCACACAGCACTTCTGACATCATGGGAGCCTTATATTTAATCTCCTATGAGCGCATTTATACGCAAATATATGAGTCTTCCCTCCTTAATTCCAGCTGTGCCGCTACAGCGCGTGCACGTTCAAGTCAGCACCATTACCGTTAATGAGGTGCTCGCGCGTGTTGGAGACCCCCTATCTAGTATCTCTGAGACATGGACCGAGAGTCTAATCGAATTTCCAACCAAAACATCCAACCAACCAAATGCTATGGAGTCTTGTCAGCATCTGACACAAACTATGTTTATGTGATGATTCAAGGGCGTCCTTTGGCGCATTTTTTTATATTAAAAACGGACTGCGACCTGCATTAAAAATGAATAGTCTGTAAATAACCACTAATTTCTCCGGTGTTTAACCTCATAACTGGGCGGTAGCGAGCCGTCACAATCCGCAAACTTTCCTAATAGCCTATAAGAATGAATGGTGCGCTGCGTTTTCATTATATTTTCCACATTATGTGAGGATAAATAGAGTGATTAGGATGTAAATGTCTCGGGCACGTAACGTTTCAGTTTAGGAAATACCAAAGTCAAATGAATTTAACCGAAAAACCTAAGGCGACAGCAGCGCCAATCTCCCCACGCGCGAGAATGGCACGTCTTCAGTGCTGCTTCCATGAACACCAATGCAGCTGACGGGAAAATGTGATGTATACAAGTATTCATGGTGACTGCTGCATCAAAATAGATAAAATAAAATGAAACACAACACAACACGTTTCTTTCGCACATTCATCACTGTCTTTCTTACCGGTGAGTCATTCGCAGCGAGTGGCAATTGTATTTCAGCTATTAAATCCAGGGCTCATTGCGCGCGGACCTGAATGAATCAAATGACAGTCGGAAGCGTAGCTTACCTCAAACAGCTCTTCACATCATCGCTTTAGGGAGGCACATGAAGCTAAATCCAAAAGCACATCCGTTTTTGGAAACGACTATGACTATGAGAGTCACTGGTGGAATGTGTGTGTGTGTGCGTGAGTATGAATGTGGGGGCATCAAGTGGCGCAAGCCTGCGGTTCACGAGCTCCGACAAGTTAACTAGCATGGTTATGTAGAAGAACACCGGAAGAGGCCACTGAGTTGGAGAAAATAAAAGCGGGCCTACGATCCTAAAAGAAACAAGACCTCAGAGTAAGCACTGAGTCTCTAGTCATGTGTCTCCAGGCCTGTTTGTTGTGAAAAACTGTGGATACTGATCTCATACTATCTGTAAAGTGAGATTTGGTCAAATGAGACAGTTCCACCAGCTAAAGCATTCTATTGACCTTAAAGATCAGTTTCTAATCTAGCAGCATCTAGAATTGGGGTTGTAGATTGTATCCTTAGTCCTTGCATGTCATCCATCATCAGACAGAAAAAAAGAAGTTCATTCTCAGCTCCCACAGAAATATGGAGACAGACTCCATAGAGGCCATCGGACCCTTCTGTGGATGTGAATAGTTCATTTTAAGGCAACAAAAATACAACAGTTCTGATCTTCATGTGATTCACAAATGAAAACAATATTTGTCAGCCCTGTGATGAACCAGACACAGGGTGTACCCCACCTTCAGCTGTTCATAGTTGGAATATGCTTTAGTGGGAGCAAATCAGAGAAGCCCAAGAGAACCCATGCAGACACAGGGACAACATGCAAAGTCCACACAGAAAGGCCTCAGTTGGCCTGGCCAGCACTAATTTCAAACCCAGGACCTTTTTACTGTGAGGTGATAGAGCTAAGCACTGCATTACTATACTACAGTTTAACAATATTAATAATTATTAATTATTACACTTAGAAAATCATAAAATGCATTAAATACCAATGTAGCTTAGAATTGCATGTAACAAACTCACTTAAGAACAGGCAAAAAAAAAAAAAAAAGGCTGGTACTGACAATCTCAGCTGAGGCTCACATAAGACATTTTTATAAAATAATCTCATTTTACTATTTTACTTGAAAACAAATCTGGAAGTAGAATCATCTTAATACAGTACACTTTATTATGGCCATTTCCTGCAGCAGGAGGCTGGGAAAGAGAGGAAGAATTTTCACATAGAATGTTGCTGGTGAAAAAACCTTTTAAAAAAGGTGTCCTTTGTATTCAGTCTTTATCTTTACCATGCAGGTGCATTTTATTAATCATGAGATTATTTTTGTTTCATGTCAAACAGAGCATTGATTCTATTGAGATATTTCATCAGCTCTTTGGCTTCAAGGCTGAGGTTTTAAAAAATTTTTAGTGGAACTTATTTTTGATATGAAATTATATTTGTTGTATTTCCCTTGAAATACATGTTTGAACCTGTGATTTGAATGTATGATGATACAACATTAAGTGAAGCCCAGATACTAGCTTTTTAAGATCTCTCTGTTTATGAGCAAATTGTTATTGTGTGGCTGTCAAATCTATGTGAAAGGAATATTTAAAAAAAAAAAAAAAAAGTACTTTATGCATTGATTTGGATGGCATTTCCTATTCATTATTCAAAGGTTCAGCATGCAATAGCAGCATCTAGTAGTGAAGCTGCAGATTATGACCACATGAATACATCTACTCCCTGACCTACAATTGCTGCAAAGAATATGAAAGGCCTTTGTGACAGTAAGTGCTTGGTTTGATTGTTTTGGGAAGAGAATATCAACTCTGGTCTACACTGAAACATAGTAAGAGATGATGATGCACCTTAGTGCTGGATGCAAACTTAAATAACAGTTCATCTTCTGAACCGCTTTGTCCTCAAGTAGATTGCTGGAGCCTATCCCAGCTAGAGCCCATCACTCTCACATGCACACCTATGGGCAATTTCAGCTTAACCAGTTAACCTATTAATGCTTGTCTTTGGATGTTGGGAAGATGCTGGAGTACCCGGAGAGAACCCACGCAAACACAGGGAGAACAATGCAGATTCCACACAGAAAGGTCTCTGGTGTTGGAATCTTACCCAGGAACTTCTTTCTGTGAGGCAACAGTGCTGTCCACTGCACCACCATGCCACGCCTTCAAAAACATAAAATAAGGAGAGGTCCTTCCCAGCTACTGTCGAAACCTGGACTGAACATCCACCTCCTCCCACCACAGAGGGACTCAGTGACTCACTTTAAGGTAACAAGAAGACATTTTAAACACATTAATGACAACATAATTATGAAGAAAGCATAAATATTCACTCAGGTTACATTTTATTTTTATTATTACGTTTTTCACTTGTGGCATCTTAAATGCTCTTATTTAACATTATCTCATTTAGTATGGAGTTGTACTTCCAACTGGCCTCCGAAGAGCCAGTCTTTGGTCTGATCAAAAGGTGTGGCCCCAGCTCCAATCACACTGAACCCTTCACACATTTGCTGAGTGAAAACATTGGAGAGGTGACAGCTCAGACTGTTTGACCACTCACAAGAAGTGACAGAAGAAAAACAAAGAGGAAGGAGTTTTTAAAAAAATATGGAAAGGAACGGATACAGATACAAGTACAGATGAATTTTATTGATGTCCAAAGGAAAATCATTATTTTAATGAGCTCAACAAAAACAAAACAAAAACAACCAAAAACAGAAATAATGAGCAAGTAATCATCAGTGGGCATGAAGGATCTTCTTTACCTCTCAGTGCTGCATCTTAATGAGGTTAGTCACCCACTACAGCTGCTTTTCTGGCTGGTCAGAATGGAATGTGGAGGATGATCTGGATTTTCTTTATCAATGTGCATCTCTCCACCACAGTCCCCAAGTTATCCAGATTTTTTCAAAAACCCAACCTCTGTTTTTCACCAGTTTGTCCAGGTATCTTGCATTCTTTTTTCGATGGTGCCTCTCTAAAGACAGCAGCACAGAAACGAGACCTGGTTACAATCAATTGGTAAAACACATGCACAGCATCATCAAAGGACCTGAGTCTCCTTAGGAAAAACAGCCGACTCTGTTCTTTTTTGATAGAGTGCATCTGTGTACAGGGACCAGTCAATCTTATTATCAAGATGCACACCAAGATATATAAAGACAGTCAAAACAGTCTCTTGTGGAGCCTCAGTGCTGTTCATTACTGTCCCTGACAAATTGTGGTCTTCCTGTCGGGTAGTCTGTGATTCAGAAAACAAAGGAGGGATTCATTATGTCGAATGTACTTGAAAAGTTGAAGAACATATAATCCTCACATAACTACCAGACTCATCCAAATGAGAGTAGGGGCATGTAAAGGACAACATGGTTCACTAAAGGTGGGTTATTTTAATGCAAACTGCAGGGGGTCCAGTGCACATTTCACATGTGGCCTCAGAAGATGTAGAAAGAGCTACTCAAGGGCTTTAATAATATGTAATGTTTGGGCCATTCGTCTGTAGTCGTTTAACTCAGCTGGGCACCCTACTTTGGGTATAAGACATGATGTTTTCCACAGAGCTAGAACCATCTGCAGTTGTTCAGGTTGAAGGTCTTTTGGAGAAGTTCACACAGTTGAGCAGCACTGACCTTAAGAAGCCTTGAACACATCACATCACCATCTGGACCAGCTGCTTTCCCAGGTAACGTTTCTGCAGTTCCATCTGCACCCCTGCTACTGTAACAGACAGCATAGGGGGTCCTGGTGTGGTAGTGGATGTAGGTGCTGTGGTAGGAATGAACACTTATTGAGGAGATGGTGAAGGAGCAGGAATAATCTCAAGCTGAAGGGACAACAGTAAGAAGATGGAGCTGCTGCTGAAGTGGATGGAGGATGATTGGATGTGGCTGCGCCAGCTGTGTCAAACCTGTTGACCAACTGGTTGAGCTCATTGACTATTTCCACATTACTCTCTGTTGCCTGGGTATTCTTTGATTGTAGCTTGTGGTGGTCTCTCTGATGTTGTGCTGTTGCTTCCTCTGCTTCCTGTTTGAGCCTTGCTGCCACCATTTTTAAATACCTGTTTATTCTGGTTGAAGATGACTTTCATATCACTGGTGATGCAGGGTTTGTTAATTGGGAAACAGAATACAGTCTTTGTCAGCATAATAGTTCATGTAAGAAGTTACAGAAGTTGGTGTACTTGGAATATAATCAGCCATCCTGTCAATGTTTATTCTGTTCGCTTCTGTCTCCACTATATTACAACTGATGCTTTAAAAAATCCCTCAGAGTTTCAGTAGCCTTACCAGTAAGTTTCCTGACAGTTTGAGTAGATGCAGTCTCAGTATGCAAGATTCATATCTGAGCAGCAGATTTACCAGGTTGTGGTCTGATCTGCGTTATAGTGGTAGTGAAAGCCCTGTAAGCCTCTGACATTGGTATACAGCAGATTAAAGGTATTGTTTTACTGGTAGGACACTCATCAAACTGTATACATTCAGCCAGGTGAGAGTAGAGGGTGATGCAGTTGATCTTCAAAAATCGTAATAAATGCATCAAGATATCATTGGGTGTTGTTTTGTATCACATGCCACAGATGCCACTGACATGGGTCCAATGTAAAAATGAAGGTGATATGTGAGAAGTCCTATAGTGCATAGTAAGATCTGAGACCAACTGCTAACAGTTCACTGACCTCAGCAGATGTTTGCAATGACAGTAATATGACCAGGATTACAAAACTTACAGGTCTTCCTTGCCACTTGCTGTATTTCTGTCTGCTCAAATCAAGGTGAAGGCAGGCATATCCACTGAGGTCTCTGGAGTTGTTATTCAACTAAATTTCTGTAACAATTGAGGTTCTTTTCAGTGTAGACACTGGTTTGTCAGTTGTGCATCCAACTTATCTATCTAGTTGTGGAGTGAGTTAGTATTTTCCATGAGAATGGATGGCAGAAACAGCTTGTACCTCAGTCTCCTAGCCTTAAGCTTACCACCAGCTCTGAAACCACATTGCGGTCTATTTAGCTTGACTGGAATGAGTCCCTGCCTGGGTGAGGAATCCCAGAAAATCTGTGCAGACTTGTCCATCATAAGTTTGAACAATCAAACAAAAAAAACACAATCGTATGTAAAATTGATCAAGTTTGACAGGCAGTTCAAGTTTGCTGCCATTCTATCATTTGTGGAAAAAAAAAACCCAGACTGAGCTACATCTCCTTTAAAAGATTAAAAATGATCTAAAAGTATCATTAGTGTTTGGAATGAAGAGTTTAGACATTATGTGATTTTGCTGTATTACAGAGATGTGCACTGAATTTATTCACAGGCACAGACCGACATGTTGACTGAGATGATAGCCTTAGTAATGCATTTATGTCATTGCTAGACTCAATAGGCTTTAGTCAGTATGTTCACAAACCCACTCATCATTTTAACCACACCCTTGAGCTAGTCCTGACTTATGGTATGGAACTTGAAGACTTAATAGTCTTTCCATAAAATCCTCTCCTCTCCGACCACGGCCTAATAACTTTTGAATTTTTGTTACTTAATGAGTCTCTTCCTGCCAAAAATGTTTACCAGACATTTATCAGATTGTGCTGTATCTAAATTTAAGGACGAAATCCCAACAGTGCTAAATTTAATCCCCTATCTGAATTACACAGCAGATTCTTTCTCCAACTCAGCCAATATTAGTCCATCTCAATTTGATGAATTTGTTGATGGTACAGCAGACTCTCTGCAAAAAACATTAGATCTAATCACTCCACTAAAAAGACAATTATAAAACAAGGGAAGTGGGCTCCCTGGTTTAACCCTTATGCCTCCCTTGGGCATTTTTTCATTTGTTAATCATTTTGACTGTGTTGCAGCTTTAAATGGTTAAAATTCAGAAAACTGGTGAATGTTTGGTAGTTTTGAGCAGGGGGGAAGTTGTTTAAGAGATTTATAAAAAAATAATAATAATAATAATAATAAATAAATAATCAAGAAAAAATGTTGATGTATATGGATTTTATAGTGGTTTTCATGTGTGTGGACATTTTTGTCCACAAGGGTGTCCAGAGGGAATATTTGACATTACAGAAAAAATACTTATGCAATCAAATCAATTTTGTTGCTAATCTTTGACCTATCCAAGTCTCTAATAACCACCAAAGTTTCTTCCACCTACTATTTATTTTATGGAAAATATTTAATTTTTTGTGTTTTTTTTTTTTTGTAATAAATCACTCAGAATTCAAATGATTAAATTGGCATTTAAGGGGTTAAAATCCTGAAAAATATTGAATGTTGGGGGGGGGGGGATTCTTTAAGAGATTTATAAAAATAAATAAATAAATAAATAAATAAATAAAAAAAAGCAGGTTTGAGGCTTGCTGTTTGATGATTTTATAGTAGTTTTTGTGCATTTTTGTCCACAAGGGTCAACAGAGTTTTTTTTATTTATTTATTTATTTTTTTAGGGAGGCATAAGGGTTAATTCTCTTATTCACCAATTAAAACAGCATACCCAAAAACTTGAGGGACAGTGGCCTTCTACTAAACTGGAAGAACACTGTTCAGCCTAGCAGGATAGTCTAAATAAATACAGGAGGACACTTCTTTCTGCTAGAGCAGCTTAGTATTCATCACTAATGGAGGAAAATAAAAACAATCACAGGTTTCTTTTCAGTACTGTAGCCTGACTGACAAAGAATTACAGTGCATATGAGCCTAGTATTCCTAAATTCTAGTCCACCTTTAAATTCTTCAGACTCAGAAACCGCAGAGTTGACTATTGAGCCATTCGGTTATGGACTGCTTTTCTCCCACAGAGGTCAATCAGCTAATTTTGATAATCTCTTCATCCAAACCGTCTACTTGTCTCTTAGACCCAGTTCCAACAAGGCTCATTAAAAATGCTTAACCTTTCCTTAGCAGCCACTTCCTTGATTTGATTAACCTGTCATTATCAACAGGCTATGTATGCACAGTGCCACAGTCCTTTAAAGTAGCTGTAATCAAACCGCTTCTTAAAAAGCCCAGCCTTGACCCTGCAGTTTTAGCCAACTATAGACCCATATCAAATGTTCCATTCATATCTAAGATTCTGGACAAAACAGTAGCTAATCAGTTATGTGACTTCCTTCAAGGCAACAGTATATTTGAGAACTTCCAGTCAGGTTTTAGGGAACATCGTAGTACAGAAACAGCACTCGTTAAAGTCACCAATGACCTTCTAACTGCTTCAGACAAGGGGCTTGTTTCTATGCATTTATTACATCTACACAAGATTATTGTCATTTGCTTTTCTCAGGCTGTCCCAAAAGGTCTTTCAAGACCCTTTAATCCAGAATGCTGCTGCCCATGTACTGACTACAACCAGTATCAGAGACCATATTTGTCCTGTATTGGCTTCTCTGCACTGGCTCCCTGTAAAAACTAGGATAGACTTCAAAATACTCCTCCTCCCTTACAAAGCCCTTCATGGCCAGGCACCTACATACCTGAAAGAGCTCTTTGTTGTATACAATCCATCTAGAACACTACGCTCTCAACATGCAGGCTTACTGGTGGTTCCTAGAATATCCAAAAGTAGGACGGGAGCTAGAGCCTTCAGCTATCAAGCTCCTCTATTGTGGAACCACCTCCCTGCCTTGGTACAGGAGGCAGACACCCTCTCTATGTTTAAAAGTAGGCTAAAAACATTCCTTTTGATGAGTCCTGTAGCTAGGTTGGCTCAGGCTGCTCTTAGTTCTGCTGCCATAGGCTTAGACCGCTGGGATACAACATCATGATACACCGAGCTCTTCCTTGCTCCTCCTCCTCTCTGACCTCCTCTCGGCTCCTCCCTCTCTGACCTCCTTTCTCCTCCTCTCTTCTCTGACTTCCTCTCTTCTCCTCTTTTCACGCCTCAGCAAATACATGTTACTGACTTGACTTCTTCCCTGGAGTCTCTGTGTTTTATCACCTCGCAGGTTTTCCCTGGATCATCTCTGGACCTGCTGCTGTGGTCCTGCTTCTCACCTGCCTCCATCGTCATTATTCATTTATCCATATAGTTGTGACAGTGTTTATGACATACTTACATAGATGGCAACGGTTCCTATTATTTGTACTAACAGTTGCAGTAGCAGAATATCTTCTGCTAATACTTAGATTTGTAATAGTAGTATTAACACTTATGAACATTTGTTCAAGCTATTGGTAATTATACTAGCACCAGCTGTTTTAGTTTTTACCCCTGGTCCAACTTCTGGCCGAAGGGGTATTGTAATTGTT
>JAPTMW010000010.1:24553513-24564757 GCA_029822955.1 Ostorhinchus angustatus
TTTTGAGAATAACAGGAAAAAGTCAAATAACAATTAAATTAAAACTTAGGAGGTCCACATTTCAGAGATATTATGGGGCAAGAGACACAACAAACCTACACATACAATACGCCAGGAACACTACATTTGTGTTGCAGACCACAAGCATAATTCATCATTTTCATGGTTCCATTTTTAGCTCTGAAAGTCATCAGTGCATGGAGTACATGAATAAACATTTAGATATATTCTTTGTATCTTTAACATAGTGTTTTATATATCCAGGATGCAGGATGCTTTCTGCTGGCCTTATGTAAGGTAAGGTAAAGTGCCATGCCAATAAAGTTTCTGTTTAATGTATAACACTGTAATGCTACACACAAATGTTTGTTGTCCTTTACAGCAGATGAATGAGTACAGTATATCACCTGAAGGTAATTTTCGACCTCAGAAATGTAATAATTATTGTCAAACTCACCATGTAATAGATTTCCAGTTAATACTCTCCCTTTTCCTGTGGTAAACACTCAGAGTGTTTAAGAGATGACATCATGCAATTTCTCTATAGTGTCCCTTTAAAGAAAATAATCAATTTGGTAAAGAAGGAATTCTTGGATTTGCACATATATGCTACAACCTATCACTGGTTAGATACAAAAGCATCAGTGGATTTAAACAATAAATAAATGATGTGCCACTCACATTCCTTGACCTCAGTGGTAACTAGGTTCCTCTTTATTTGTGAGTACATTAAATTTTCTAAAGCTGGAGTTCTCTTAAGTCCTCTAAATTATTCCTAAAAAATGAGACAAGTATTAAAATATGTCAAACTATCATTCAGGTTCAAGTACAGGGTTACTAACTAATTTCATTCAGGCCAACACTCTACACATAGGACAGCCCTGTCATCTATTTCAATCTACAAATATTTAGGTTGGCTTTTAAAAATAAAGATTGGTGTGGGCAGCTGATGTGTGGTGTGGAGCTGTTGCCGGTGTTTGTGCTGTCGTTGTTTGTCATATTCCATTCCTGTGCTCCTCTCCTGTATTTCTTGTTAGGTGGGTCTAATTTATCTAATTTTATTTTATTGAAATGTCCCTTTTTTCCCTTCTTTTCTCTCTGCCCAGTTTGCTCAGTTCTTGTTTTGGTCATTGTTGCCATTGTGGTTATTACCATGGTTGTTATTATTGGTATTATTGGTGTTCTCCTGTGGGGGGTTTCGCCACTTTCCCTTACCTTTTTTCTCCCCCCTCAGCTCTCTCCTTCTCTCCTCCCCTTTTCGAACACATCAAACCTAAACTGAACCACCACCACCACACAACACCCAGCAGTAGAACCCTTCTCCGTTTGGGCCCCTCTCCTCACACACACAGCAATGTATATTAATGAATATGTAATTAGTATCTGTCTTGTGTTACTTGTTGTCATTTACTCCACATGCCTTGTTATGTTTTCAAGAGGAAACCATTCAGCTGGTTTGTCCCACTGTCTTGTCTCGTCCTGCCCTTGTACACTTGTCTATATGAGCCCTCCCTCTATGTGTATGTATACAATCAAGTTTGGGATTATTACTTAAAATACAAGCTGTAATTAGAAATAAAGTTGTCCCCCGAAAAGGGAGGGTAGTGGTGGATTAAAAAAAAGAGAGAAGAAAATAAATAAATACATGTGATAATGTTACATATAAAACAGTCACCACAGTATTTCAGTCACACACACAAAAATCATTTTTGACATATGTAATATACATTGTTAGGAATACTGGTTGTAGTTATTATTTTGTTGTTTTCATTTTCCTTTGTTATTTTTTCATATATCATTCTATGGAAAGGCAGTCCTACTTGTGTCAGGATACTTTTTTTTCCAATAGATGGCAGTGTTTGCTGGGAGATGAGAGGAACTGTTGACACTGCTGTTCATGCATCTTCATGGCAGTATTTAACAGTGGCAAAACAGTCAACAATGTTCAAGACACCATACTCCATATTTATTGTAGATATGTAGTATTTCAATTGTGACAGTAGTAAAAAGTTCACATGATGAATCATGATGCCCAGGAGGAGCAGTGTCCTACCCAAGCGTAGCTCATCCATGTTGTTAAATCTGTAAAGCCACCCTCCCTAAACCTGCTACAATGGAGACAATGGGTGTGGCAGTAGTGTAGCCAGAAATTAATTATTAGGTGGGAGTAGGTAAAAGTGGGTGGGCAAACTTTTGCTGAGACAAAATGCGTCTATTAGCCCATACATAGGATAAATACAATGCCAGGGTTGAAACTAGGGATGCAACGATATTCAATATTTTATTGAACCATTCAATACGCCCTGTTCGGTTCAATACACAATGGCAAACAGTGATATTTCGAATCGCCTGTCATAAAACTTTAGTTATTAAAACTTGGTCCAACTAGTGCATGCTGTGTTATTCATAGTCATTCCTAAGAGCAATAACAGACACATAAATTCAATTTGTCACACATTATGTGGCTCAGATTCAGCCGCCTGTGATCATACACCTGACCAGTAGGTGGTTTCATGTGCACATGAAGCTTCGAGAAATGAACCCTTTCTTGAACCATTTAGCTCAAGTGGTTCGATGCCTCATGAGGCTTCATCTCACCATCGCTAACAAGCTAGTTATAATGGTTTAGCTTTATTGTAACTAACCAGTGGTGGCTGGACATTGGAGCGTGTAGGTGCAGAACTGTACAGAACTGGAGAGGTGTTGAAATGTGTTAATTTTAGGCCAAACACCACCGAAACATATGATAAATGTTTTTGTCATATGCATTTTCTTTTATATGATAAACATGGTAAATGTGTTTAGGATGTTTAAGACTGAATGAAGATCTGAAAATAGAATTCACTGTATTGTCTGTGCTGTGCTCTTTGCAGAATACTGACTTCTAACTCATGTATTTTCTTGTCTGATCAATTCACTTGAAATTTTAATATGGCAACTTTGACCATTGTGTTTATTTTACTGTAATTGGTTCTCTTCATGACATACACTAATAGTATATGTCATATATTGGATATTACCTGGAGTGATTGATACACTGCATTATGTGTATTGGAGAGACCATGTTAGTGTGTTGTACTGTGTATTGTGTGATGCATTTATGGGTGTAGTTGGGTCCTGCTCCGACCCAAATGTTTCCCCCATAGAGATAAATAAAGGAAACCTTGATGATTGATGGGTGACTCTTCAAGTGCTTTAAACATGTTCACAAATTACTTTTGGATCATGTCAACTGGAAATATTGTGTAGTTACTAACTACTAAAGGACACCTTTCATTGTGGAGCTTTAGTTTTTAATTGGACTGCATTGGTCCAAACAACAAAATCAATGCTGATACTGTGTTCCAATATATGAAGTACAGTAATACAGTGCCTACTTTTGAATGTTTTCTTATACTTCCGTACTGGACAACATGCAGAAGCTGAATTCAGACTTAATGTGAAGAAGTGACTCTTGAGGATGTCTGTCCTACATCCTTAAGAGTTAAAGGTCAACGGTCACCTAAATTGCAATGGCTACGTATGCAGTTTTCTCCGTTATGGGTTGTCTCATAGCCAATATGTAACGGTTGTACTTTCAAATATTATATTATCTGTTGTAATTATTGTCTGTATGTTTCCCATTTTACTTGAATAGTGAAACCTGCAAAAGTTTTCCATTTCTGTTTGGATAATATATAATAAATTTTGCTTTGTGTGTCTTATGTACATTAATAAAGGTCAAACTGAAGGTGAAATGTTTTTCACATCAGAATCTGTTTGTAGTGGCAATATTGACATTAAGATAGTCTAGTAAATGCAAACAGCTTAAACCTCACATGACTTCTCAACAGCACTGTTCATATGTTCAGATGATAGAGTAAATGTCCACTAAGCAGATGTAGAAAATATTACTTTACATTACTTTTCTTTCATGTAGTGAGAGGAATTTTCAAAGTGGTTACATGCAGAGAACAGTGCCAGTCCTGCCACCATGACAGAAAAACAGTTTTCTGTATTCTGGTAGAGTATGTTGTTCAAGATACAGGGACAGGAAGGACAGAGGGACCACAGGGATCTAAATGCAGAATTTTTTCAGTGTTAAATCATCAGTTTACATCATAACATGTGAAGGGATACGTTCAAACTGTAATAAAACATTCACCATATGACAGCAGTCTATTCCAAGGTTAACGTGGTTTCAGTTTTCACATTTCACATTTGAAAAAGGGAGAGTTTGAGTCACATTTAACATGGTTATCCAGTTTAATTTTGAGGGGAGGTGGGTTTGGTTGTTTTTTTGTTTTTTTTTACACGGAGTCAAACTGGAGGAAAAAGATATCTAATTATTAATCAATAATGTATATTTTTTTGCACAGTTTCTACACATGAATGCAATGGTAATAAGTTTTCATAGTTATCCTGGTCAAAATGTATTAGGTGGGCTTTGTAAGGTCTTCATTCTATGCAGAGTGATTGAAAGTAGATCCAGATATTCTCATTTGATTGTGCGGCTGTGTGCATGGTGTTTGGCTCCCCCTAGCCTCCTGATGACAGTCCTACTGCTGTTGCATTCAGTCTAACAGCACATCCTTGCTGCGGTCCAAATGAGCTGATTGTGCACAAGCTTGTCTCATCAGCTACTTAAACTCAGGTGTGTCTGTTGCTCCATTTCAAGTTGTCTGTGTATGTGTTGTGTGTTTTTTATGTCCAAGTTTTCATGTCCGCAGCAAGGTATGTTTTTTTTTTTAACCATTATTTCTTCATTTTCCATGAGACAGCATAAAATGTGTGTCCATCCATCTATTTTCTTACATTTTAGCATGATTCCCATTTGCAGATGCAGTGCTTATTATTTCTTCAGTGTCATGGAACACTGAAGAAATAAACCAGGGTAGCATTTTAAGTCGTGCAACATCTGTGCAGAAATTAACCCCATTACAATGTCCAATGCATGACAAAATTGACATCAATATCATGTTGCCTATATTGGGCAGTGGGCAATTGATTGTGTACTTTTGCTGACTGTTTGGCTATAACACAAAAGGCACAGGTAGATTTAGCAACTTTTGAGTTTACTGTGGACATTGGTAAGTAAAACACTGAGAGCATGTTTAAATGTCTTGAGTAGGAGTTGGACTGTAGTGTTTTTTTTTTGTTTGTTTTTTTCTAATTACTACACATCTGATTTACATCCCACATATCCTCCATGTAAACACTTGGCTTTAAATCGCTCTAAAAATATGTTTGCTTTGACTTCAAAGAGGGTTTGACTCCATTTGGCTTTGTGGTGGGTAAATTGCACAGTCTCATTAAATATGTATATAATGGGGAAAAGCCTGCAATATTAATAAAAATACAGATTTTCACATCTCGGGCATGGTGGGAGGCATTATTATGGTTATCACTTTCTCATCCTGTCATCTCACATTTTGCACTTGGCTTTGTAATGTGAATGCTTAAATTTGTCATATCAAACATAAGATTAATGACTTCCACACATGACTAGGACTCTATTTAACAAAAAGGCTTTTTTAAAAATGGCTAATCAAAAAGGTGGCTAATCACGCCAAAAGACTTTTTTCTTTTCTACTAGTAATTTGATTTTTGACCTGAAACTATTTCAACCTGGGTTTTTAGATGTTAAAACAAAAATATTAAATGCCAGCTCCTGAAAAGAAAATGTAACCATTACATACGGTCTATTATAAAATCATTTAATTGTCCTCATAGGAAAATTCAGTCTCTGAATTTCACCCATCCTAATACATACACATAGTACCTAACATTAGCAATTAGCATCGGCATGCAGCTCACAAATCATCACATTCATCAACTAATCAACACAATGATAATTCTGAGTAAGAGTGCTGGTGTAATACTCATTCTCTGTGTAGTGATACAACTGTAACTCCCTTCCTCATTTGTAGCTACAGGTTGAAATGGCAGCAGCATCTATGAACAGGCCTACAACAGGTCATCCAGGTCCAGATGGAGGAAACGCTCAAATTAATAATGCTGCACCAAACTCTGGACCACAGGATTCAGGACTTCAGGGCACCAGTCAGGAAGCAGGACCGTCAGTTTATCTGCAACAACACATGTCTACACGTCCTCTGTTCTACGTCCATGCTCCGCCTCCACCTCCACCCCCACCCCCTTACCTCCCAGACCAGTGGCCCATGCCCTTTACTTATAACCCCTTCACTAGTTTCCCTGGCATGGGTGAGTCTCATTTTATTTTACTTTAAAAGAGAATCTTTTTTTCAAAAGTATTATCGGTGTCAAAATTAAGGGAGCTTGGGCAGAGGAGATTCTGGTCACATGCCTCATAGAATTATGTTTTTATAGTTTGTGCCATCAAAGTCAAAACTCCCTTTTTTCCTCAAAATGTTGCATTTTCTCAGATTATTCATGTTTTCTGTGTTCGGTTAATGAATGAAATGGTTTGAATATATAAGATTTCCAAACCATCACAAAGAGCATTTTTATGGAATTTGGGTTTTAACAAGACAAAAACATGCCTGTAGTTTAATTTTATTACTCTGATCAATGTTTTTCAACAAGAGTAAAACCATAAAAAATGTAATGGACATGCAAATCTGGACTGAGAAAGAAAGACAAAACATTAAATTTTGTTACTGTCTTGTACACAGCAGTGAAGCTGATGGTTTTTTTTGGTCTTGTTTGTTTTTAGGTTATGGTTTGGTCATGCCCCCTTTCCCTCTTCCCCCCTACATGGAGGCTCCAGCCTACATCCTACCCCAGCCCCACATCCAGCCAGTTGACTATCGGCGCATGCTACACCCACAAGCCCACCCCAACAGCATGCTCTACCAGAACTTAAATCAGAGCCGCAGGCCTCGTCCTCCTCACTCTGTACCGGTCAGAGAAACTGTCAACTGCGAAGTCCAAACTGAACCCACTCGGAGAGATGGAGGGGTCCCTGCTATGGGAAATCCTCTCATTTCTGATTCTGGCCATGAGACCGCTTCAAACTCGCCATCATCTTCAACCTCTAGCTCATACAAGCAAACACATGTGGACAAATGTACCTCTGCCATTAGTAATGTTAAAGAGAGCTCCCAGCTTAGCAGGATGTGCACAAGCAGCACGGACAAACATGGATTTAACGTGCCACATCCAACAGGACAGAAAAAATCCCAATCATGTATCAATCCAACCTCAGAAATACAGAAAAGTATTGAAGAAAATGTGTGTCAGGAAAATTGTCCCACTTACAGAAATACTCACTGTAGTATTTGGTCAGTGAGTTCTCCAGATACAATAGTTCCTGTGTCTACCTCTTGTCAAAGAGAGGATGAGGTCTCTAAAGAGAGACGAGAGTCTGTTCCTGACATTCTAATGAGTTGGACTGGAACGCCACAGGCAACCAAAGTGATGCAAGTGGCAGAGACGGTGCTGTCTTCAACTGCCAAGCACCTGCTCTCTTATGAGTCTGATGTGTTGCCTGAAAAGTCTTCCCATAGCCCAACTGAGAGAAAGCATGATGAGGTGATGGCAGGTAATAACACTGAAGAAGATGCTAAGGATGACCTCAGTTCAGATGGTGAAAGCCATCTCCTAGACAAAGAGAACAAAACTGGTAATGAGACTGTTCCACATGAGGACACTACAGAATCCATTATCCATCAGACAAGTAACTGTCAGTGGAAGAGAAAAATGAATGATTCTGTGTGGTCAGTGGAATCCTTGGTAGCCTATATTCCATCTAAGGAGTGGATGATACAGAATGCAATGTCTGGGCCTGAAGTTATTGCTGAATTAGCAGAGGAGGCTGAAAATGGGCTTTCATACCCAAATGTAAAGTGTTTTGTAGAAGGTACTGAAGACAGAAGAGAGACTCGCAGGTTGTCTTCTGATTCTGTTCCGATGTCAGACAGCTGGCTTCTTTTCAGTACTCCAGCTGACGAGCCAAGTGCACAAAATAGGTGTGGATTGAAGAATGACGCTTCTGAAATGAGAGGACCTTTAAAGCAAGACCAGAACATTCCAGTAAATTCTCCAGATGAGCAGCATGTTAAAATTATTTTATCTACCCCCAATAAGCATGTGGAGAGGAAGGGGTCTTCTGAACCTGAGGCTTTTCAAAGCCCAAACCAGGAATCACTTATTTTACCTGAGCAACTGGAGAAAAGTATCTCATACGAGAAGGAAGAAATGTCTTCCAGCCAAACCACTTCCCATAAGGAAGTGGACTTGGAGTCTGAGGGTGTAGTATGTGGAGATGAGGTGGTCGCTCAGCTTGGAAATGAGCAGCTTTGTGTCCAAATGTCTCACCAGAACATCACAGTGCGTCAATCAAAGGGACATCTAGTGGACTGTGGCATCCAATGCCACTGGGCATGTGCATGCGAGAACCTTAAAAGCAATGTGGAAGCAAAAAGAAGGCAACCTTTTAAAAATCCAGGTAAAGTCAGATCAATTTTATTGATCCTTAGGTCAATGTTGAACACAGCAGGACCTTCACAACAACTGCTGCATTTTTGTCATAGATGGGAGGAGAGGCTACAGTGGCAGACCTGACAATGTTGGTATGACTGGACACATACAGAAAAACAAGCGGCACTATCGGAACAAAGGTCAAGGTAAGGGTGTGTACCAAGTAAAATATCAGTAAATTGGTCCTGGAAAAACACTAATCAACCCAGTATTCCAATGATGATCAGCTGGCAGAAGTTTTTTTTTTTTTTTTAATTTTTTAAGAAAAACAAATTATGAAAATTGTTCTAAAGGCATCTGAGGCCAATGTGCTTTTCTTGTTCCAAGTCCACTGTCTGCTTTAGAAACTCTCAAACAAATGTTGCTGATGAGCCCTGCTGATCGGATCTACAGAGACACATGATAATGCAACTGTCTTTGAGACTACTTGTGCATCTCTGCTTAACCTGCTTAATTAAATCATTTTAAGTATTAATCTGTTCTTTTTTTGCACCATTATCTTTAACAGAGAAGGCCAGCACCCAACCAGACAGTGGATTCAGTGGTAAAACATGGAAAGCGAATGGTGAGACTCATTCTTCTTTAAGATCCTTATCACTCAAAGTTGGGCTTTTTCCATTTGATTGGCCTGCATTAAACTTGAATAAAATGAGATGATGAGCCTGTTTACATGACCATAAAAATAGTCACTAAGAGTAATTAGATAATTGCAGTAATCAGATCTGATGCATTTACATGCAGGCTTAGACTTTTCAGTCAATTTTCAAATTTCTTTATGGAGTAATTGCGTAATGATGGAAAAACTCAAAGTTCATGTTGTCTTCCACTCACATTTTGCTATGTCACTTCCACTTTTTTTTTTAAATGCAGATGTGAAACTACAAAATAAATCACATTAGCTATGACACATGCATTAAGACACCGGAGCAGTTTAGAGAAATCCAGGTGTCTGTCTGATAAAGCATATCAGATTACACGGTTTGCACAATCACTTGAATATTCTGATAACTCCAGAAATCGGAAGTCTGAGTTTTAGTGCGCATGTAAATGGGCTCAATATTAAAAGAACCTATTTTACTTTGTTTTTCCCTGTAGTTATCACTGCAGGACATTGCTTTGCAGTTTATCATAGTCCAGTTTGTAGATTGAATAATGCTTACGGTTTCTTTCAAACTGCTGTTTGTATTGTTTACTGCAGTTTAATCACATAAACCGCACAACTTACAAAAGCATGAGGCTGCAGTTTCCTTCTAACTTGTTGCCACTACATGAAACTTAAAATCTTCACTCTGCAGGCTGGCTTTTCTTCAGGTATGCACTGTTTCATGGCCTCATGTAAACTGCTCTGATCCCTTGCTGTAATCAATTGTTTTTCAGGGGGAAATGGAAAAAATTCCAGATGCTGAACTTTAAAAGACATGGATTTTAAAGAATGGATTTAATATTAAAATGTGCAGGTTCTATTTTTTTTTCTCAATAAAGTGCTTTGCACATCATCTGAGTAGTAGTTTTGATTTAGGACATCTTGGCCTGCCATGGAATGTCACCATACTTTCTTTGAAGCCCATAGCTGTGTGTATACTTGTTTTACTGTGCTTATAGCTTTATATAATTATATGAACCCATGATTCATGAATTGTTGGAACTATCCTTGCATTGACTTAATCTAGGATTTTAAAAAAAGGAAACTACTAAATACATAGAAAGGAAACTGAATCATAACAAGTTGATCATTTTAACATGTGCCTATAGCAAAGGGATTTCCATCACTCAAAGCACCCAATGAACACTTTCATGAATGTACTGTAATAAAATTAATATTACAAGGATAATTTCAATATTAAAGTGTAAGCAATGAGCAAAAGGTATTGACACCTGACCTTGTAAGTCATTACAAAATGCCACCCCCATCCTCCAATGTCAGGAATGGCATCGAAATGTGGTTCAACAAAACTCATAATAAAGACAGAATATCAAGGGGAGCCTCATACTTTATGAAGTTTCCCTTAGCAAAGCAAATTTGCTCAGCATCAAAAGGCAGCCAGACTACCATTCTGCTGTTATGATGCTGGACAAGACAGGTTAAAAAAAACAAAACGGGTGAAGGTAGTGTGGGCAGATCAAATGGCATAAAAAAGAAGTTAGCCTATGGGCTAAAAAACATTATTGTTAGAGCTCCTGATTTGAACTCCGCTTTCCCACATCTTAGTAACGCCAGTAGCTCACAAGTCAAAAAAGTGTGGGTACCGCGGGTTTTGACTGTCTTGTGTAACATTGCATTTCTGTGGAAGGTTTAGATTCTTTTTCAGAATTTGACATTTACTTCTGTGAGCAGTCCTTAACCCATGGACAGTGAAGTGATCCTATTTGGTTCTTTGCCTGTAAGTGGCAAAAAAAAAACTGAGTTTATTTTTTAAAAATACAAGAAAAACACGCAAGGTGAGAGGAACATGTATTTTAGAACATTAGAGCAATATAAGTGTTGATACAGACACAGCGGTCAACACCAGCATTATCCCGTTGAACATCAGTCCTTACATTAGTACCATTACCTCATGGTACCGAACAAAGCAGGTCCACTCACTGTTCATGCGGAGGTGGACCTTAGACCCTGGAGACCACATTGGACCTGAGATTGTTGACTCACTGTCCTCACAGTAACTGTTGCTGTCACCATCTTGTAACGTGTGTGGAAATGACCAAAAATAATCACTTGCCTGATAAATGGTTAAGGCTCTCCTATTGCTTGTATTGGGGTGGGGGGGGGTCTACTGCACAAGCACCAATAATGTCGGCAGCTGA
>JAPTMW010000010.1:24817151-24827695 GCA_029822955.1 Ostorhinchus angustatus
GCAAATGGTGAGAAGTGTGTCCCCAAGGTGTGATGGTCTTCAAATAATGAATTAATTGACAAAGCCTTAGTTTGAGCTCGGAAAAATTTTTGGCGCGCGGTGCGCAGTGTCTCACCTCCTCCTGGGGCTAAGCCACCCCTGACTCTCAAACCTAGTAACGTCCATGGTGCCAGGTACCAGATTCCAGGTTCTTTTACGTAATGGAAATGCAAAAAGGCCGAGTCAAGTCAAGCCAGTATATAGTGGAAACGCGTTTGTAGTGAACAGTCAAGTGAAGTGTTTCTTCTTTGGGCACAAAACTCTTTGCCTGAGAACTCAATAGACTCTTGTTATAAATGGCGTGTGCGCAGTTGACCCCCTTCAAATACAAGAGATGGGAGAGCCTTAAGGACTGCCCACAGGAGTAAACATCACATCCCAAAAAGCATCAAGACCTTCCTCAGAAATGCAATGTCACAAAAGACCGTATAAACCAAGGGTTAACACACTTTTTCAGCTTGTGAGCTACTTTTAAATTGACAAGACAAAATGGTGTGTGTCCACTATTTATTAATATATACAGTCCTGTGCAAAAGTTTTAGGCAGCCTTTAGATTTGTTGTTTTTGCAGCGTTGAAATGAACATGCATGTTTATTTCTCAGTCTCTTTTCTTTAGAAAACCAATTTAGTAAAGTATGTACAGCAGTAAAAACAAAAGTTTCATTGAAAAAAACAGCTTCTATAAACTAAAGTGGTCGTATTTAGTGTGACCTTCCTTTTACACTTAACATGTCTTTACTCCTTTTGTTTAGGCCAGAGGTCGGCAACCCTGGTCCTAGAGAGCCACTATCCTGCATGTTTTAGATGTATTACTCTTCCACCACACCTGATTAAAATGATCAGCCAATCATCAAGCTCTGTAGAAACCTGATAACGACCGTCAGATGTGCTGGAAGAGGGAAACATCTAAAACATGCAGGATAGCGGCTTTCTAGGACTAGGGTTGCAGACCCCTGGTTTAGGCAATGTGACATTTTTGGCATCCACTTTATGATTTTTTATTCCAGGTTTCATTCAACACATGGCAGATATTTCTAATGGTTTTTGCTGCTTCTTGTCAAGGGGTCAGGGGTCACACTAAATACTGCCTTTAACCTTTACAACCCATTTAGTGCCATTTTTTGTGTGCCTTTTAAGGCTGTGCACATTTCCTGTATTTCTTGTTGTATCTGAAAAAAAGACACTGAGAAATAAATGTGCATGTTCATTTCAACGCTGCAAAAAGAACAAGTCTAACAGCTGCCTAAAACTTTTGCACAGTAGTGTACATCAGTGGATAGCTCAGTAGGCAATACTGTTTGACTATGATTGGGAGAACAAGGTTTGACTCCTGGCAGGAGCAGTGACATTTAGCCCATAGGCTATCTTCTACTTTAATTTAAAATACTGTGCTTCGGTGCAGTGGCGGCTGCTGGTCTTTCAAAGAAGGGAAGCTCATTGTCAGCTCATGTCATAAAATTTGTCAATTTATTGGGACTTAAATTCTGCCCTCCATTCCTTTTCAAGAAAGTGGTCTGTGACTTTATCGTACCAAGTACGCGTCTTTTCCAGGGACTTGACCAGTATTCTCTCAATGGCCAGTAGAGGCTGTAGCTGTAGAGCTAGGTGTAAGACTTAAGCCTTTTTAAACAGGAGAAGCTTCTTTCGAACAAGGGAATGTTGAAATTATGTTAAACTGAAACAAGGAAATACTATGAGTGTGTTTTATTTACAGTGTAAGAAACAAAGAAGTAATTTCTCTGAGCAAATACCAACAAATGGGTTGCAATTTTTCTTTCAACTTCTGTAGCAAAATACACGAGGTGACAGTGTATATCTCAAAATACCTGTCAATCAAAACGGGATTCAGTCTTTCGACTGATCCTCCAATCATCATGCGGAAGCTCAGTGTCCAGGCCAGCCGAGACCCGCCCACAGCTCCATTCACCCCCAGAGATGCTGAGCGTCTGGGGGCAGGACGAAATCATGGCATTTATCCAATGACTGTCGAGTTTCGAGGCAATGATAAAAACTGTTCCATTCAGTCCCATTGAAGTGCATGGACACTCAGCTTCTACGGGCAAATGCATTGACCATAGACCGTAGACGAAAACGGCGCTGTGGGAATGTATGAGAAGTGAACTACAGTGACTCAGTTGATTTGTGATAAGTAGCTGATTCTGTGTTTGTGATGAACGTGTTCCAACGCATTTGTAGTCAATGAAATGTGAACAAAACCGTACATATTTGACCATTTAATTTATGACATTTTAGGGGAAGCCAGTCTTCCCTTGCAGTCTCCTCTCCCCAATCGCCTCTGCTTCAGTGTATTGTAGTGTGATACATGATTATAGTGCAAACTGACTTGCATACTACGCTCCACCAAAAAGTCATTTCACCAGCCGCCACTGTCAACCACCAGCTTAACTTCTATCGAGGAATTGACAATTTTTAATAGATTGGAAGCAATCCGTTTAAATGACTGAGATCAATGAAATTAAAAGTCTTTCATATTTAATAAATGCTTAGCCAGTTAGATTAATTTATTTTACTAATTCTTCATTTATATTTTAAGGCAGCAGACTGGCTCTGCAAATTATAAGAATCAAATATGCATCAAAATCTGTGTTGACCTATATTTCTTCTCTACAATTTGTTGAATCATAAATATTTATTTATGTTTTATATTTATTTTATTTATTTATTCATTCATTCATTTGTGTCCATTTAAATTACATTTAAAATTGTTAAAATTATGAAAATGACAAGTTTTTCAGTATTTGATAGTTGCAATCATTAAAGTTTATTACAAGATTTACATAAACTAAATTCAAGGGTTTAGGGGTTAAACTACAAATCCACAGAATGTGGCATTTTCTACAATCTTCAAAAAAACTCAAATCTCTCAGTTAGTTTGTTTGATCTTTAATCTAATTGCCAATTGTGCAAAGAAATGAAACTCATCTTGGAGCTCATCTGAGTTCCAAGACTGTCACTCCACTGGGGGCTCCATGAAAGAGAAAGAGAGGCTACCAACCACAGATTGTATATCATACATTGACATGAGGAACACTTATTAGGCTCCAAATGAAACAAATTAGATCATGAAAGTATTTTCGGGAGAAGTTACAAGGAAGTCTGTGGGAAAGAGGACTTTTTGGAGCAGCAACTAGTAGGTCTCAGCTGTTTTACACTTTATTTTTTTAACATATTTCTATCTCTGGCTTCACTTTGGAACTCATTTTGGTGAACTCCTTAAAGAGAGGTTTCTGTCGTCTGGTGGGTGGCTGCAGCTATTACCCACCCCCTACTGTGTCCTCTACATCTTAATGGGACTTGAGCAAAACTGAAATTTCAAAGATTCAGGCTCTTGAAAAATCTCTAATGCATTGACTTTAGCTGTGGTTAGACTACCAAAACAGCCTAGGGTGGATGAATCAAGTACTCCACACCATAACTGAGAATAAACTGAGTTTCTACAAGCCTTTGATTAACCTGCAAGCTCTTCTGGTTTTCATTCATTCATTCATTATAAAACGTGCATTACCTTATAATACTGTTACATTATTTTTCCAAGCTTTCATTTATTTGCATATATCCAGCGTCACTGTGGTGTCATTGTTAATGACTAATGGTAATGTTCAGATAGTAAACTTTGGAATGGTGTTTTTTTTTTTTTTGCAGCACATTATAAGACAAAACCACACAAGCAGTGTAGTCATTATAAACATCAAAAAGCCACTCTGACTGTGAATTTCAAGGCTATGTGGGAGTGTATTGATCCACAGTGAGCTAACCTTCAACTTCCATTTAACAACATTTAACATTTGAGAAATAACTTATTCCTTTAATCCAGAACTAGCTGGTATAAAAGTATAAAAGTAAAACAGTATTTAAAAATATCTAAATAGAAATAACAAAAATAACAACAGTTTTAAAGTATAAATAAAAATATCTGTAAATGTAAACAACAGACAAGTCAAATGACATCCACAACCAGTATGTGCACTGCAGTCTTCAACACCTTTGTATCCAATTTACTAACAACTTATGATGGAACTAACACAACTGAAAAAAATAAAGACAAATATTTGTAATGTTTATGTGAAAGCTTAATTTTCTGCCTTTTTATCCTTGCCTCTTCTAAGCTATGCTTCATGTTGTTTGTGTTGACTCTGGTGTCATGTCAATCAAATCAATCAAATTTTATCTATATAGCGCCAAATCATAACAGAAGTTATTCCATGACACTTTACATGTAGAGCCGGTCGAAACCAGACTCTAAAGCCAATTTACAGAAACCCAACAGAATCCTCCAGGAGCAAACACTTGTGACTGGTGACAGTAGCTTAGAAAAGGGGGAGACACATGGATGCAATTGATGCACAGCAAACTGAGCTTGAAGATCTATGGAACTATCTAATAAACATTATCAAAACTATATGCATAAGTGAGCGATGACGAAAAACATGCATGTGTGTCACAATAAAAGTGTTTGTATGAAACACAACTGCAGAACCAATGTTTAGCAGCAGGGAAATTAAAAAACTAAACTTCAATACAGGAAAAGTGTAATAGAATCATTTTTAAAATCAATTCAAGTCAATTAAACATTCATTTCTAGTTAGAAGTTTACATTCAGGATTGGGGTCAGTTTAGGCACGTTTTGTCTACACTGATTACTCATTAGCAAGCATCATCAGTCTGCATGTTTTTCTACACCAGAGGAGTTGAGGTGTGTCTGTTGTTTAGAGTTCATCGCACAATCAGTCTTGTAGGCAAATAACAGTATGACATGCAAATGATTTGAAAATGGCACACTACAGAAACACAAATGTGTGTGCTGTTGGTATAACAATGCAAAATATCATACAGCACTGGAGACATAACACATAGCTGTACTTAAGGCTGGATGAGAAGCATTTCAAGTGAGCCACTTACTTAGTCCAGTAGACACTGAGGCCACAATGAAATCATTTATACTTGCAAAGTCACTTACTCTGTGACTCAGTGAGAAAACCAGGACATATGACTTATGAGGTTGGTATGCTGTGTGATGTGGGTGATGAAGAGTGGTGTCGTGTTCAGAACATTAGTGAGATGAGATCCCAACAAGCCAAATATGTCACAATGTGAGGTATGTTACCAATGCTGAAAGGTAGATTTACATAGAAATATAATGGTTGTGGAGCTGGTGATGTAAACACACAACACCGATCATTGATTGTTGCTCAAAAATACACCTACATTTTGCCACCTCAATGTACTTCACACCAGTTGGTAGTTTCTCCCACTGCTATAGAGAATATATAAAAGAAAAATGAAAATTTAACTGATTTTGTTCATTTCATCAGTCAGTCATCATTAAATCAAAATGAATGATATAAACCTGACCTAAACCTCTGACCTCCATGCCAAAGGGCCTCCATTTCACAGAACCTTTCTTGGTCATCCCTTTCTTCCTAGTCACCTTTGTTGACCAGACCAGTCCCTTCCTTCTGATTAACTCAATTAACTCCTACCCTCAAGTAAATGAATCAGTAACACATTGACACTGATGACAGTACTAATTAACAGACAAAAATGAATACATTTACCAGCACTATAATGAAGGTGAAGCAGGATGTATACTTGGCACCATTAAAAACGCATGGTCCAAACATGTGGTGTAATTTCCAGAAAATGATTCACTCAGGGGCCTATTTTGTATAGGTTGCTAATGAGATGAGTAACACAGTTAACAGCTGTATTTTTTTCATTCCTGACACGTGCAATATCAGCGTTTAGACTAATCCCTTAATGTTGGACATTGAGTCAAATCTCTTGTACAGAGTCACATTTGACTGGTAACTTTAAGTGTAGTCAATAGCCTATATAAAGGCAGGAAAGAAAATGCTGAAATGTTTTCACTAGCTCGAAATGCCACAACTTGCGATACAACAGCGAGAACATGCCATTGGCATGTTCCACAGGCCTGAGCCGTGGTGAAGTTGCTCACCGTCTGCACTGTCAATGCAGTACAATCAGTCATCTGAGGGATCTAATCCCTCAGGACAGGATCATGAGACTTAATCCCATGCGTCGTCACTGCTCTGGTTGTTTGGAAGCCGGAGGTGGGCACCAACGATATTGAATGATGACACTTTCAATTTCTGAGAACCTGTATTCAGTGACTGAATAAACATGTTAAGTTGATCACAATTTTTCCACAATTCATTCCCTAATGACCAATGCTTCCCTCATTAATATGAAAGGAACCCCAGACCAATTAATTTAATATATCTACAAATATTCATATTATTCTGACCTGTGTGTTTTTAATGGCGCTAAGTATATTTGTTCTGGAAGGATTCTTCCTTGAGATTGAGCTGAGGCTCCTCATGTATCATTCTTTCTTTTCTTTTTGCCCTTAGATGTGTCCAAATAGTTTCTCAGTCTCACAGAAGGATTCTTCAGTGATTCATTAACATAAAGCTGTCATCAGATTTCATTGGAATACAGGTCCAAAAATCCCAGTACATGAAAATGAAAACCATTCACCACTGCAAATGAATCTTCAAAGAAGGCTAAAAAGCAGATCAGTTCACCAGTGCAAAATGCACCTAAATCTAATTATCAGGCAATCTCATTAAACACTGTAAGACAGGTTCATCTACATTATATAGAACAATGTATACACAAAGGCTGTGCATATAAATAAATGGAACATGCAGATGAAAAAAGAGCCAAAATTAAAAGAGTAATATAGTCAAATAGTGTTTAGAAGAGTAACTGAAGTAACGCTACCCCTGAATTTATACTAACAGTTACAATAAAAGAGGAGAAAATGCTGTCCGACAATTCTCTGTGGCTGACCCATCTATTTGCAAAACCAATCAATCTGACACACCGTTTCCATCCAATGAAACAACTTTCTAAAATTCTGATATGTTTTGTACATTACACAGTAGGTATAAAATGTTATGAGTCTACTTTGCAGGACTTCTGTCTTTATTTTGAACAACAGTGTGTTGCAGCCTATAGAAATATCACTTGATTTTTGGTTACTCTTCAGTCACAGATGTCTCAGTAAAACTGTAAAACTGTGAACAGTGAACTGGAAATTGGCCTTCAGCAGAAAGAGAAATGCAGCCAAATCATCCTTTAGGAAGTGGAACTGTTTATTTATTTATTTATTTATTTATTTATTTATTTATTTATTTATTTATTTATTTATTTATTTGTCAGGGACAGTGCAATAAACATAGAAAAAGTAATCTGATGTGTTGCACACAGAGTATATTACATTAAGCTAATTTGCAACCGTTGTCCCTGGATGGGCTTTTGGTTAAAATGTTATTATAAATATAGGAAGATGTTGTTTAATTCAACAAATGAACTTAAGAATGACCACATGAAGGCTAGTAGATTGATAGACATAATACATAGCTTTATGCTTATCTTGAATTAATTTATTGATTTAATACAGGCATGCTGATTCCAGATTCATATTAAGTGCGACTAGTTAGAGTGCAACTGGTAGTGAAGCTGTAGATTTTATTTATTTAGGCTATTTCTGTTCTAACCTTAGTAGCAAAGTCAAATTTAGTTTACTTAATTGTCCACAAGTATATCTTCCATTAAACAGCATGGTACAAATGTTGAAGGACAAAACATTAAAGTATCTGTGACCTCAATTTTCAATAATCACATTGTACACACCAGGTTGTTTTCAGAAAAGTTTTCATCGACAGAAACCCACATAAATACACCTTCCAGCACTATCATGGGGTTAGGGTTAGGATGAACAAAGTCACACACGATGTTGATGCATTTTTTGCTGCATACTGTGACGTCCAGGACCCTAAAACTCTGTTTCCCACTGTACACAAGTAAGCAAACAGAGTTTTCAGAATTAATCATTTTCAGCGACCTGTGTTTTTGCTTTTGGTGATGATGAGAGGCCAAAATGCATGAACGCGTAAGGAATATCTGTTTTTCCAGATACCCAGTTATGTGTATACACAGCACAAGCTTTTTGTCATCAGTCTTTACCACAGCTAACCCACATAACATTTATCTAGTATAAGAGCAGCCAGATTCTCTTGATGGTCTCTCTTCTCAGTGTCTTTCCCTAAGTCCTTATGGACTCTTGTTTCCATCTTTCCCCATCCTCATGATGTTTTTTACAGAGGTGAGGGAAAAGTATAGGAAGTAATTTTTGGAATTTTTTGAACCCCCTCCTTTTTGGTTTGTTATTTGGTTTTCCTTCTTAAATAAAACCCTTGTTTTCTTTTTTTGTTTGTCTGGATCTTTCCCTCTTATTAAGATATCAATGAGATCTACATACTTTAGTGTATTTGAGTAAGACAGGCATACAGTTTGTCTTACGGGTTAGATTAGTTATAACAAAACTTACATCAAGTTTTCCTTTAGTTTTCACTAGTTTATTGAGGGTTCGGTGGTATTTTTATGCTTTTTTTTTTTTTTTTTTTTTTAAATCTGACTTAAATTTCACATACTCTTGAAATTTTTAAAATAAAACAATAACCTTCAAGCATTTGCATAAATCATTCCCTCCGTTACAGTTCGGAAGTTGTACCCACACTCATGGACAACATTATTTCTTAAGCAGCAGCAAAGACATTACACCATCTCTGCAAGTTAAGGTAGCCTATGACTGAATATACACTGAATATTTGAGTGTGTCATGAATGCTAGTATTGATACAATCTGTCTTGTATAATACAGTTGGTCACATAGCTACTTTGATGTTGACCTGTAGAAAAATGTTTTTTTTGAAAATACAGTAAACACTGATAAGAAGGACATTTAAAGTTAATGTTAGCTGGGAAGAACATTTTTTGACATCTGCCCAAACCCTTGCAAATTTGTTGATGATTTGAAATTTCAAATCAAACTAGATCACAATTGAAAATTGTGAGATCAACCAGTTGTAATAGGGATCCAGTCTCTGTGGGTGAAAACAAAATTTAGTTAACTTGTATATAAACGTTTTTCAAATAATCCTCTTATGCTGTTTAAACTGATTTTCCAAAATAGGGAAAATTATTTGCTGCACACAGGCCTTGTTAAATTTTAATGATCATGATGCAACCTCTTAAAACTGGTGACAAATCCAACAACATGAATGCATTACTGTGATGATAGCATATTTGGTTTATGTTCCTATATTCTGTACTTAAACATTCTTTTCCCTTTCATCTTTTCTTCCATTTCCTCTTCTCCTCTTGGTTTCCATCCTCTCAGACCTAGAGAACACTCTGTCCACAGTCTCTGCTACTGCTGTGGACAGCAACACTGAGCATCTTCTGCAGAAGAGGCAGCACACGGACAGCAGCCCTCCCTGGAACTCATACAGCTCAGCTCCACACTCCCCAAGCACCTTACCTGGACGCCACACTGGTACCAACAGCAGGGAGCAGGAGTTTGATGTCCTGAGAGGACAACACTATGAGGCTGAGAGGAAGGAAGTGTTCCTGGAGCAGCTGAGACACAAGTACCCTCAGCATACTGCTGGTATCACAGACCACCAGGAACGCATGAGGGAGCAGGTGAGACCGGAGGCTGTTTCCATGAACACTGACACAATGTGTCTTTCAACAAAGCCTTAAAGTTAATTCACTCACTTATACAGGTTACACAATTCATTCACACATGCTGTGTAGTTCTACTTTTGGTGTGATGCACCTTATACAACCCTGATTCCAAAAAAGTTGAGACACTGTGTAAGTGTAAATAAAAGCAGAATGCAAGGATTTGGAAATCCCATACACCAAAGTTTTATTCACTATAAGCATAGAATGAATGAATATGCAAATGAAGTCATATTTTGTTTTAGAAGTTTTCATGTTTTCTTGCAATCTGTTTTATTTTTCAGGACTAAAGTAGGATTATTTTGTTTATGTTGTACATTCTAAATAAACTGAACTGAAAACATATCAAAGTTTAATATATTGTATTTAAAAAATTGGGATAGGGCCATGTTTACTGCTGTATAGCATCTCTGAGAGTGTCCATAGTTTCCAAAAAGAATTTCACATTTTGGTTCATCTCACTGCAGAACTGTTCTCCACTTTGCCTCAGTTCTTTTTGAACAGCTTTGGCCTGAACAGTGGTGTTTCTGAGTCATATTCACATATGGCTTCATGCTATAGCTTTATCCTGCAGCTGTGTTCCCAGATAATGATTTCTGGAAGTAGCCCTGAGTCCATGCAGGGATTTCTATCACAGAGTCATTAATCAGTTGTGCTGCCTGAGGGCCCAGAGATCAACAGCATCCAGAGTTGATTAACAATTTGGCCTTTCTTTCTCTTGATTCTCTGAAACCTTTGATTATATTATTTATTGTACATGAGGTATTCAAAGTCAAATTTTCATTGAAGAATGATATTCTGAAACTGTTGAAACTTCTATTCATTGTATCTAAACACATTGTTCTTCCATAACAAGATGGAAATGGAGAGTGGAAATTGTGCCTCACGTGATAATTGATAAGCCAAGATCGGGGCATGGACAGGTGCAGT
>JAPTMW010000010.1:25006785-25018453 GCA_029822955.1 Ostorhinchus angustatus
TGAATGATTTATGTCACATAAAACCTTCAGTATTCATTGAGTGGGGCATTTCTGTACATATTTTATGTCCTAGACCAGAAGGAGCAGTGCACACCCATTACATTTCGGCTTTTGAGTATTGCTAAATAATAGTTGTAATATCAATATTTATGGTGTATTAATTGGTGTCATGTCATGCAGTGAGTAACAGGCAAGAAAACAGTAAACCTTAAAAACTGCCTCTGGTCTCCTTTGAGCAGAACAATGAATTCAATTTCCAAGAAACATTCAAATCCACTTTGTTCACCTTGAAGTGAAAATGTCCATTATGTTTTATGTTTGCATATTTAGCAGGGAAGTGAGATTTGGTCGTAATTCATCAGTGGGAGACACATTTCAGTGCCCAGTGTAAACAGGTGCTCTTTGAACTAGACACTTCGGGTCAGACATCTCAGGATGGATGTTAATGCAAAGTATGAACAGGGCCTCATATGACACTTATGTTGTTTTTTCCTGACATTTGTCACCCAAAATAAACAGAGCTAATAAACATATTGGTTATTTTGAAGCAATAAGGGAGCAGTTTTTGTATAAACACATCCCCATAATAGACACACACAGTACAGTAGGTCATGTACAGTCCTGCCCACCACTGACTAACTCCTGTCACATGAACACTATAATTTATTGCAGGTAATTCACTCTCATTTATGATTTACCACAGGTAAGTATAAATGTGTTTCGATACTGATTTACCGTAAAGGGTGCCAATACCAGTGGCGCATCTAGCTTTACATTTTTTCCTCCCATTATTTTTTGTTGTAAATTCTTTTTATCATTTTTTTTTTGTATCAAACACAAGTAAATGTATGTTATAGAATTTCAAGACTATGCTAATTGTCTAACTGTCATGTGACTTGTCACTCTGTGGATGATGGAGAGTGTCTGCTACAGTGCAGCCTATCTCAGCATGCTACTGCCACCAATTGCCCATCACTGGAATAGCAGGAAAATGCTTAAGAGAATCACAGAAAAATGTGACATCTCAGTCACAAAATCCCTTTATGATATCTTCACTGTCCCCTTTCAGACTCCATTTCATAACTGTATCTGAACACATTTTCACAACCTGTTCATGAGTTTCAAATTGCTGGCCTTTCATTTGTGCACACACACAAGAAAAAACTGTTGTGCGTGTTTTTACTGTTGAAATTCAGCTCAGATGGAAATGTTTCAGTACCTGTTTTGTTGGTGCGCTGCCTGCAGTACAGGCCTCATGAAGTCCTGTGTTCGGCAGGGGTGAAGGAGAAAGAAAGGCTGACCCAGTAGAGGATGCTCCTGCACACACACAGAAAGTAAGCAAGACAAAGTAAGCGGAAACAAAACGAAAATAATGTAAGAGACACAACAAAAGAAAAATGACACAAGAGGCATGACAGGATAAACTAATGTAAAAAGGCAACAATTATGTAATGCAAATGCTAATAACAATTGAAACACAGGAAAGAATAGCATAAATAATGAGAAGATGAAAATAACATACAGTATAAGATGAAATAAGGTAGATACACATAGTAGCATTGTTTCCTTAAAATATCAAGTGAATTTGAAGCAAACTTTTGAAAAGTGGCAGAAAAAGGTAATTCTGTCCATTTCCATGAACTGCTTTAGAGTGAATAATCTAGGCTGCCTCATATGTTCAGAGGGTGGTGCTGTGGGCTACTTTACACATGACATCATGACAGAATCCAGTAAATAGATCTGTTTTTCTATCTAAAAAGGCTGTGATGTTTCTTTGGTGACTGGGACTAAGGAACAAACTGGTCTCATCAGACCATACCTGTTGTACCACACATTGAAACACGTGGGAGAAGCGGCAGTTTATTTTGCCTTCATCAGAACTTTGACACACATTGAGTTATTTTTCTTTCTTGCATTAATAGTGATATTACTACTACTACCACTGGGGAACAGTAACAACAATAATGGTAATAATAACAAATGTAATAATGATTATTATTATTACCACTGGCAACACTACCCTCATTGTAATTACTATCATCGCCATCCTTGCCACAACCATCATCACCACACTAGCACAAGCAATAGTTTTAATCACAAAAACATTAGCAAGTTCATAAAAGCAATGAAAAATGACAGCGATTTGAAAATGATGACCATAACTGCAATACTGTAAATGAGTATGCCGAAATGATAAGTATTTATTTTAGATACAAATCATAGCTATTTCTATCTTTATCACTCCCCAGTAAGCAAGATGATTTTGGGAGTCTATGACGTTGATATACATGTCTACATAGATTCGATTGTTTGAAGGTTTCAATAGGAAGCAGTTCTCACTGAATAAGATGACTAAGTTTTATGAAAGTCTGAGACTGGGAGGATTTTTCTAGATTAAGAAGAATGCTTTTTTGGTGATAGTTAATGTTATTAGAGAAATTACACCCCAAAAGATGGACCGCTGCCCCCTCCTCTCGCTGGAGGAGATAGCTAGACCACAATAATTCAGCCACTGCCATCACCAGATGGGCACAATCTGAGCACCATGTATTTCACCAGCTCCCTCAGGGAAGTGATACCTGTCTCTCAAACACAGGACTATAAAACTCATCCAGTTTTCCACCACCACAATGCACTTCCTGAACTGACTTAAATGACACACACATTCCATGAAGTCCCGTGGACATCACACAATGTGCAATATCTCTGTGCGCAATATTCATATCTGCAATGTGCATCTATTTACGTCTCAATAATCTTGTCCTCCAGTGGTGCTTTTATTTGTTGTGTTTTTTTTAACTCTTGCATTTTATATTAAACATACCATATTGGTGAGCAACACTAATGTTACGATGTGAACAGTATACTGCCAACAAAGCCACTTTGAACTTTAGAATGAAGCTATGGAGGTGTTTTGGAATAGTGAGTGTACCTAGATCTCTTAGTAGAGCTATGGAGTGACAGACAGAGGCCAAGAATCCTGGACAGCTCTCCCGTGACCTCTGACCAATGGAGGTCATGGTCGGAAGTGCGCTAAGTTTTTTTGGGCCAAAAAGACCAAACTCATCTAAAGTGAATGTAAAAAAAATATATATTGCCATTTCCACAAACATTTCCTGTTGCAACAGGTCAAAACAAATATGCATTTCTGGAAACACGCCATCACACAAACAGCTAAACTGAGCAGTTTGACTGTCTTTATGGACATGGCCACGTGTATTACCTGCTGGGTGATGGTGTTCAGAGGACAGTGCTTCAGTCGAAGCCTTAAGTTGGGATGGACAGAGCTCCACACCTCCTCTAACGACAGGCTCCGCCCCTCTGATGACAACACATACAGAAAAACATCAAATCATGACAGATAAAGTACATACATAAAAAGAAGTTCACAAATAAACAAAGAGAAAATGAAGCAAGTACTCATCTATTGATGTGGATCAGAGGGAACCATTTTCAGTCTTATTTACTGCTGTTTACAGAGACCGAAAAAGAGCTCCCTGGTCACTTACCTCAGTATACACGGCCTACTGAGTGAAAGTGTGGAGTCATATGTACATGAGTGACAAAAAGCCACTGTTTATATGACAGAAAAGAATAAGAATAATTACTCATTCAGTGATGAGATTGTATTATTGTAGATATTACTAATGACAGTAAGTGCAAAGCACAAGGATTGGAAAAATGTACATAAATGGCCTGTTTTCAGTCCAGAAGACATAGAAGATCATTTCCTTTGAAGCATGAGTCTGAATGGACTACTTTAAAACACATAAAAAATACAAAATCAAATACTTCTCCTAGAAAACATTGTAGGTGCATTGTGATCATCTTCATAATTAAAAGCTGGTAAACAATGGGCACAATTATTTTGTGCATTTCAACAAATTTACATTGTGACTAAATGTTTTAAGCATATAGACCAAGAGTTACGTATGTAACTATGGTTCTATGAATCCCGGATGACCGCCAGAGGGCGGTGCTGTAAGCAAGTAAACCGATAATTGCAAACTTTAGTAAATTAAACAAGGTGATTCCCTTAAATACTCTCGTCACTTAGATCCTGAAAGTGAATCTAATTCACATGCAGTAAGACAAACCACAAGAATACCAGTGTCCATGCACACAGTCATTCTTTACCTAGAGTACAGGCTCTGAAATACAATGCAGGGGTCCTGTAGCTGCAAGAGTATACAATGTGATACTCATATTGAAACACCTGGGTGCTGCTGCCTTCAGACAGTCCAAATACATCTGCAGCTTCAGCTTCATCATCACTATAGCCAGTATCACTGTTCAGAAAGTCAGGAGGAGTCTGGAGGACAGAGAGAACACACAACTTCAACTTTCAGCTACTTCACATCTAGACAGCTACATGGAGAAGGAGCTGAACCTGAAGCATCATTCATTTTCTACTTTCATTAAAGCCTCAGTAGGAAGTTCTGAGTGTCACTTTACCACTACAGTGGCACATAATCAAAAGAAGGTTGAGATGTGGTGAGGAAAGTTCTTAAAGTCCATGTGTGGATGTGACACAGGAAATAAAGAACATGGTCAGGACAGAAAAGCACATTATTACAGTGCAGAGCAATATGGAAAATAACTGTCTACTAAAAAAACAAGTTAGTTAAAACACCCATCAAAAACTGCTGCTAATTTTTCAGTAATCTAACATGTGGACAGCATAAACTAAACTGGTGGTGATCATCCAGTGAATAGAGTTGTGGATGATATACCAAATATGTTCTCATGTCCATCAGAATGACAGACATTCAAGCAACAGGGAGATGTCATAGTTTGAAAGACTGAATCTGCAACCAGACATCACTTTTAAAAAATGCATTACTTAAAAACGTGATTCATAATTATTTAAATAATTTAATTACTACGCAAATGTTCAAAATAAATGATACATACCTACATGCAGCCTCCCAGTCAGTGATATTGGACTTCACTTTGGTTTCTGCCTACTGTGGCTTTAAAGTTACTTTTCTATACAACTACACAAATGTGGAATAAAGTCAAACAATTCAAGAATGGGTTGTGTTCTACAAATAGTCCTAACTTTTGACCTGTTCCTCCTCCTGTTTCGGTGTATTAGACTCAGTGAGGTTCCACTTCAGACTTGAGTCGATGACAACTGACTTGAGAGCAATCTTCTTCAGGTAGCCCTCTTCTGATGATCCCTGAGACCGAACATTAAAACTCATTTTAAACACAATGATTGATTTAATTCAGTTCACTGGGCTCATCCACAGCTCCTCATCACCTGCACTGGCTCCCAGGTCCAGCTGTCCCTCAGCTCTTCAGACTGCTGCAGGAGGAGCTGACAACTTCCACGAAAGCTGTCCTCATCCAGGAGACACAAGCTCATCTGTTAAAAGGAAATGTGCACCGTGTGTATATATGTATATATATATATATATTTTTTTTTTCAAGCTCACTTTTAACCAAATACAATTTTCAGTGCTTTCTTGCTAAAAGATTGCTAGTAGATACGGATTAACCATATGCCAAGTATGAGTTTATCGATACTTTGCCAAAGTTCAGTGCAAGTGTTATAAATAAAAGGCTAGTACTGTAGGTCAGGTAAAGGTGAGTATACCAATACCAGTTTAATATTGTTTGTGATCATTTTCCTTAACTTCAGTGGTTACTGCAGTAACTTACTATTTTATACTATACATTTTGTCTTTAACATGTATTTTGATTCTAGAACAAAATGAATTCACAACTGTATATTTTTTTCCTCATTTTATTCTTTTTTATCTTGTTACATTGTTTTTGTCTTTCTGCATCTTCAACATTGTTGTCATCTTGCAACATTAATTCAGTCCATTTTATGAATAATTTGGTGTCTTTAACTTTTTGGATGAAATCCCAGGCTTTAAACTTAACCTTAAAGAACTATACTTGTTTTAGTGGTTAAGTGAATCACTAATATCATCCCATGTATTTTGCCTTTTTCAGTGAAAATCTGCTATTTTTTATATTTTAATTTACTGATCATGTAGATGTTTATAAAAGAGTAAAGATAGTTAGAGTAAATTAAAAATGTTATCTCAAACTGGAAAAAACTGAGGAAAAAAGATAAGTGACATCCACTGCCATTTCTCAAACTCCATGGGTTTTACTGGTGAATCAATGTTGTAGAAGATGACGGTGTTTCCACGTTCACTGCGGAGCCTCTGATCGTCCAAATGAGTCATATCTGATAGTGATGAAAAGCTGAAAAACTGCATTTGACTTAAATTGTACCTAAAAGTATTGATAGGATTAATGGTCCACGGTCAGATCAGCAAATGCTTCTGGTTGCTGGTGATGGTTTTGGTTTTTGAGGGTTAAATAAATATTAATTTGACATTTCCTGTGATGAGATCGACTAAAAAGAGTTAACATTGTAAGAGTTTTTTTTCTTTTTTTTTTTTTTTTTTTTTTTTTACCATATCGCCCAGGTTTCGTACCCCCCCACCAAAACAAAACCAGTCAGGGGTCACTGTACCGCACAATGAGTGTTACTGAAGTAATAACTACCTCTGTATTCGTCTCAAATTCAGGCAAATATAAAACATTTCACCTCAGTCTAACTATGACCTCACACAAATCAACAGATCCCAGTATGAGACGAATAAAAAAATGACATTAAACTTTGAAATCAAACCGATCAAAGGCTTAGTTTCTCTAAAGTATCCGTTTCATATTAAGTGTACATTTCACTAAAGATAGTTGAATTTCGGCTCTGATGTTAAAAAGCGAACACAGACAGATTAGGAAGATACAAGAGGAGTTCACCTCTGCTCCGTGGTCCGGGTTCTGTTCACGTAAAGCCGGACTAACTGCAGGGTCTGTCTGTGGGTTTACAAGCGCCGACCTTCTCTCAGGTCCTTCTCGTCTTCTTCCGGTTCTTGCAGTGCCGCTTGTCCTTCTTCTCCTCGGGCAGAGGCAGAGCAGCTGCTCCCTGAACGCATTGCTTCCCCCTGTTGGTCATTAATATTATTGCTCCTGTAGACCATCATTTCAATGTTTGAAAAAGGCTCATTCCACGCTGACTCACCGTGACCTTCCCATTATATGGATCTTCATGATCCAACTTCTTCTTCTCGAAAATTCCTATTAAATCAATTTGACCATGGGCAATCCTACCCGTTTGTCCTACTCCAAATACATTTTTGACCCCCCCCCCCCCGCCAAGTTTCTGATTCTGTATTTCTAAGCCTTAGTAATTGCACATTTTTCACTGGAATTAAAATTTGCTTTGAACGTCCAAGAAGCACTAAGGACCAACTTGAAATCCATTAAACCACCTAGGTATTGGTGGATGTTTTCTGCAGGTCTAGCCAAATTAATGAATCTAGACTATTTTTTCCAAAATGAAAATATTATCACTTGTATCAGATTTAAAATTTATTTGGTTCTGGACAAAAACTGGCAAACAAAGACCCTGTTAAATACATCTGCAGAGTTAAACAAAAAAAGACCCCCAGATTTATAATAATGCTTCTGTGAATAGAAAACTCCTTGCAGTGTGTCCATAATACTTTGTCAGTCAACTGTTCCATCTTGATCTAGACTTGTGTCTGTGGCCACAAAACCAATATCCTACATGCTTTATGTGTCTGGGACTTGGCATGGGGGTTCATCTCTTAACTAAGGCTGCTGTTAAACCTGAAACTGAACAGGAAAAATCTGTGTCAAGAAGAGGCAAAAGTAGCCATTTATTGAAATAATGAAAAAGAAACTAAACATGAACACTTTTTTTTCATTCAAGCAAAAATTTAACAGTTTAACGTTGAAAAACACAGTCAACACTAAATCTCTGAAATGATCCTGTCTGGGTGTGATCAGACAGTACTGTACCGACAGCAAAGAGCAAAGAAAGGTTTTTCCTGTTCACAATCTTTTGTAACACACAAACCTTAAGACAGAGAATAACAGAAATTCAACACATTGCCTTTTGAAATCAAATATATACATTTTTTTCTTATAGCATTTACAGATAGGAATTAAAAAAAATGCAAGTACCACAGAAGAACTCTATCTGTCAATCCTATGATTAAAAAAAAAAAATAAAACACACCATGTAGACAGAACTGAAAATGAGGAATCATTACACTGCTGCAACAATACACTATTGTCTTTATTAATGCTGACAATGAAAAGCAGCAGAGCTTTCCTGGGATCCAGATGGATGTTCACTGGGAAGACAAATGGGAATGACAGATCAAGTTATGGACAGGAGCATGCGAACACAGCCCTGAGCTCAGAGCAAGGGCATGGAGATGGTCTGTGCACTGGACGGTGGTCACTTCACTTCCATTTCCACATGGAGGGACAAATGAAAACAAACACATTACATTTTCATTTATTTAAGCTAGCCTACATGACAGGCAATATTTCACCATTGAAACATTGTAACTATGAGGAAAAGTTTCATAATCTAATCAGGTGACCATGAAGCATGTTGGCACCCAATGAGTATTATTCATATGCTATTGCCCTCATCTTTTAAAACTTGAAAACTCCTGATTTACCCAGTCAATTTAACGTACAGTGACTGACAAAAAAAAACAAAAGAAAAAAAGGTCTCAAATCTCAAAAATGTTCATTCACTGTAAATATATCAGTAAAATGTGTTCTCCATCTAAGGAAAACTAAAAAAAAAAAAAAACATGCTTTTTTTAGGCACAACTGACATGAACAATCACTGAGATAACCATTAACTCCTTAGTTTTAAAAAGAAATCAGAACACAAATCACATTCATGTGTTGATTCAGAATGGAATCATGTAGCCAAAAATGTGTAACTTATGTCACCTTTATATCTGTTACATAACAGAGCTCTAACTTAAAATGCATGAAATGAGAATTGACAGAGGTAAATGCGGAAAACCTGTATCAGCTATCATACTTGACTGTTATGTGGCTCATTTAGCCCATTTTGCCCGGCACAAGACACCACCCTTTGTTTTTTCAAACATGTCAAAATTACAGAGCCAACAGTTTGTCCACATCACGACATAACTAGTCAGGCTTTCATAATGTCCCGTTGTGTGGAGACCACTCTGTATCCCTAGAGTTGTCTGACAGTGCACTGAGGGAAGTGAAAATGAAGTGAAGTCCAGCTGGGATTCTGGATACACACTGAAGCACCATACAATTTAAGAGAATACAAGGAGGGAGAGGTAGAAGGGGGTAGACGGACACATGGACTGTTGGGGGATGCTGATTGTGGCACTGCATTCATACCCAAATATGGCTTCAGGCCTCCAGATATGTCAGCCACATGCAGACATGTAGACAGAAGAGATGAGTTGTACAACCATCACCTTTCACTATCAGTGTACGAATGAGGGCTGAGCAGAGGCTTCTTCCTAGGACAGGCTTTAAAGATTTGCACGAAAAGACGCAATGAGACAAAAGCAGAGCTGAGGAACTGATGGTGTGTTCAACCTGAACACAGTGTATAGTGTTCTTAAAAGAAGTCAAGGAATATTACTAGATGTGTGTGTGATCAGTTATGTCACAGAGACATAAATGTGTTTGTGCAGTCGCTGGTGGGGCCTCATACAGCAAATGGGGACAAAATACAGCTCCCAATATTTTGTGAAATTCCTAATTTATGATTAAGGCTTGTTTTGAAGTTAGGGTTAGACTTAAGTTTGTTACTGTGTGGTTCAGTCTCTAGAATGTAAATCCATAGAATTTCACCTAAATAGATGTAAGCAAAACATGTATGAATGTATGTATGAGAGAGATAGAGTCAGCAGGATGTGAACTACAGTATAAGCAACTCTAGAGAGAAGAGAGACTGACATAAAACATGACTGGAATCTTCCTTCGATGTTCCTTTCCTGTACTGCTAGAATACATCCTGTAAAAGTGAATGAAAAGGTTTATTAGTATTGCTTTCAGCATAGCTTTATAGACAAAATGGTGTAAATACTGTCAAAAACATTGACTGATGAAGTGTTCAATTGAAAGTTGGAGTGCCCCACATTATGACCGCTGTGATATGGCTGAGGCTCTAGTTATTCTATCTCAAACACCCACTTGCTCATTTTGCTTGTAAAAATAATAAATTGTGACATATTGAAGATTTATTTAGGTACCACCAAACTATTGTTGACTTGCTGTTCAATACATTCCACCCAATTAATAGTATGGTGTAATATAGCGATTGAAAAAAAAAAAACAAACAGATCTCAGTCCAATCCATCATCTGTGGAATATGCTGGACAAATAAATCCCACCCACTGAGGCCCCAGCACACTACTTAAAGGACTGCCGTTAACATTTTTGTCAAATACCCCAGAACACCCTCAGAGGTCTAATTAAGTCCCTGCCTTGGGTTAGTACTAGTGGGACCTACACAGTATTAGGCAGGTTATAATAATGTAATAATCTCACAGATACTTGAATGGACTGAGATCAACTTATCTTGATCCTGTTGTAGCTAAAGTTGTATTTTAGCCATGTTGTAAACACAAAAATTAGAAGATGTTCCCTTTCAAAAGTCTAAACATACAGTTTAGCAGTTCAACTGTTACAAGATTTCACTTGGGGTTAGGGTATCATGAAGCAGTTAAATGTTAAAGGTTAGCTACAGCAGACTTTAACAAAAAGCTGATCTGAAACCTGGTACTTGATAAACAGGATGGCTCCTGTTTAAAGATCTAAGGGATCTGAAACAAACACCAACCTAGGTAGTAGAGGACCTCAATATTATGCAATTAATCAATACAATTTTTAACATGTAAACCTAATAATTGGAACATTTGGAAGTTTTTATCCATTTCATCAATGAATTGGTCTGGGTGGGACAGCCTGTAAGTTGAAATATCCAAATGGGACACTAAAACATGCCAGTGAAACCTTTGTTGGATGACATTAACAGGTTGATGACAGGGTTTCAGGCCAGTACTGGCCTGATATAAAACCAAAGGCAATGATAGTGCGATCTTTAAGCTATACAGATGAGTATTCAAGATTATATTTCATAATATGAGTTTATCTGTCAAACCACTCAGTGATATTGTCCTCTTATTCCTTTGTCACTCAGGCATCACACCCTCCAAGGCAGTCATTTAACTATTACAAAACCTAGCTTAACAATAAGTGAGGCTTGATAACAACTAGCTTACTCCCTACTTTGTGTGAAGAGAGTTTTCTTAACGTTAATAAATCTTTCTGACCCATTACTGTTTAATTGATCTATCATGCAGTCACCTGTAATAAATATTCATTGTTAGAACTGGATGCAAGACCTCAAAGATGGCGCCCATTCAACCCTGTGAAATTTGCTCAGACAAGCATGAAGCAGAAAATATTCTCAGGCTTCCGGGGATTTAAGAAAAAATAAAATTTACTCAGGTGTTCCCTACACGTGTTGGTTTTTGGGTCCAAGGTGCACTACAGACCTTTGCTGGTTGGACCAGCTGATTTCTGGTCAGCACCACACGAAAGGGATAAGTTAAAGTAATCCTATAGCTCTATTATATGTAAAAAATATTACTGAAACAAATTAATTAAAATCTGAAAATAAAAAGAGATGAATTGTGGGGTTTTGTTGCTCTGAGAAATATATCCACCACCTTATAGGTGTCTCTGTTGTGGTTTGGCAGCTATGCCAGATTTGCTTCACAGCCCTGCTCTGATCCTGGGGGGCTTGGAG
>JAPTMW010000010.1:25566894-25577560 GCA_029822955.1 Ostorhinchus angustatus
ATATAAAATCACCCAGGACAACAACAAGGTCTGCATCAGGTGCTGGGGACCAGGACATCCTGATGTCAAATCGGCTACTGGAACAAGAGTAGGGCAAAGAACATGGTACTGATGGAGTGTTACCACGGTAGCAACCCCAGTGAGAAAGGGTACATGCAGATGATGTAAGAGAAATGGAGAAACACCAGAGGAGCCAAACACCAGGTACTGGTTGAGAGGGCAATTGCCTGAGACTGTAAACCGAGGAATGCCAACAGTGCACTGCCTGGATTGACTGCAAGAAAGCCTATGACTCAATGCCACACCTGGATACTGGAGTGTCCAAAGTAAGGAATAAGTGCTAACTAAACCATAACCGGAACACAAAGTAACAGAAAAAAACAAAGGTGGCTTGGGCCGAGCATTGAGCCAGTGGCAAAGAGAGAGAGAGAGAAAGAGAGGTCTGGAGAGCAGTGCGTTATTGACTGGAAATCAATGGCTGCAGGTGTTCCCGATTCCCAGGCTCCATCTCACAAGGACTGACGCAGCTACCGCAGGGGGAGGAAACACACCCACAAACACACAGACACAGGCAGCACAGACAGAGGTCCCGGGGCTGCCACAAGCTGTATAATGTCAACATGATACAAATAGTTCATCCAGAACTCGATGAGGCTATGAAACATGACTCTGGAAGCCAACTCAACGCCATTTGTGCAGGTGAGCATCAGATGTGGCTTATATCAAGGAGATACTCTGTCCCCCCTGCTGTTTTGCATAGGCCTAAAGCCGCTCAACCAGATCATCACAAAGAGTGGCTTTGGGTACTGGTTCTGAAGTGGACTAACCATCAGCCATTACCTCTACATGAATGATATCCATTCAAAGGGTTGAACTACCTGAACTGAACATTGCAGATGTGCAGAACAGTTACAAATACCTGGGGATCCTGCAGGCAAATGGCAATCCTGAAGAGGCAGCTACAGCCAAATACCGACAGAGGGTAAGATGGAGTCCTGAAAAGTCAGCTGCCAGTAATCAGATACCCCGCTGGCATAATATCCTGGCCACTGGAAGAGATACAAGGCACTGATATTACAAACAAGAAAGCTCTTTACCATGCATGGAGGGTTTCACCCTAAGTCCAGCATCCACAGGCTGTACACAAAAAGAAAGGAGGGGGGCCGAGGACTAGTAAGTGTCAGAGCTACTGTCCAGGAGGAAACGGCAAATGTCCAGGAATAGAATCAAGAAGATGGCCCCCAATTACCAACTGCTAAGTGAATGCCTTGGGCAACAAAGGCCCAGTAAGGAGTAGGAGCCTGAAGGGCTATCACAGAAGGACAAACCCCTGCATGGCATGTACCACCGGCAAATTGCGAAAGTGGCTGATATCGAGAAAACACACCAGTGGCTGGAAAAGGCTGGACTGAAAGACAGCACAGAGGCACTACTGATGGCTGCAGAGGAACAGGCCCTGCCACACCAGATGTAGGGTATGAAGAGATGCCCCTGAGACAGTCCAGCACATCACAGCAGGGTGTAAGATGTTGGCAGGTAAGGCGTACATGGAACAGCATAATGAGGTAGCGGGCATAGTGTACAGGAAAATCTTTACCAAGTATAGACTGGAGGTCCCAGAGTCAAGATGGGAGACACCAGCAAAAGATGATAGAGGCCAAACAGGCCAAGATCCTGTGGGACTTCCAGATCCAGATTAACAAGATGGTGCCAGGCAATCAGCCTGACATAGTGGTGGTGGATAAACATCACTAGACAGTGGTAGTGATAGATGCAGCAATCCAAAATGATAACATCAGAAAGAAAGAACATGAGAAGCTGGAGAAATACCAAGGGCTGAAAGAGGAAATAGAGAAGATTGTGGGGTGTGAAGGCTACAATGGTACCAGTAGTGATCGGGGCACTAGGGGCAGTGATCCCCAAGCTGAGAGGATGGCTCCAGCAGATACCAAGAACAACATCAGAGATCTCTGTCCAAAAGAACGCAGTCCTAAGAACATGTAAGATCCTGCACAGAACCTTCAGGCTCCCAGGCCTCTGGTAGAGGACCCAAGTCTGAAGGAGACACCACCCAGGTTGGCAAGAAAAAGGTAATTTATATATTACGGTAAATCAAATTAGTTTTATTCTGTATCAGATGTGCATTTCCATCAGTGAGGCTGATGGCAATCCCTATGCACCCAGCGTACAGATCCTACACTGACCTTAAAACATGCACATTGCCAATCAACAAATTCTCTAAAACCACTAGCACTTCTTATCATAGAAATGACTCCACATTGCATTGCCATAAGAACAAGTGGTGCCAGGCACAACAAACCCCGCTCCTCGCAAAGTTTTACCTGATTTGCCCTATCACTTATCATTGCGAAAACACATTTATCTTGACCTTGACCTTTGACATACATTCACCGAAATTTAATGGGATCTATTCTGGACCACATCGCATCTTTCCTGAAAATTTCATGGAAATCGGTGTAGTTGATTTTGCGTAAAGTTGCTGAAAAAACAAACAAACAAAGAAAAAAAACGAACCAAAAACGATACCCTCACCTCCCCTTTGGGGGCAGGGTAATTAGCAAGATTTCAAATTGTAATTAGTGGAAGATCTTTTCTATTCCTGTTGCACATTTTATTTCTGATATCATTTATTTGAGAAAAATAAATAAATAAAAGAGGAACTCGAGCTCTGATTCTTTTTTGTGTGTTTTAAATTTCTCGACTTTAGCCATTCTTAACAAATTGAGGTTTTTTTAGCTGTATTGTATGTCAATAGAACTTATGCAATTTATACAATTTTACACTTCTTGCTTGGTTTTTCAGATAAACATAGTGTCTGTTGTTAAATGTGTAGTTTTTTTCTCATCTTTCTTTTGTTTTTCAGGTCTTATGTCTGCAAAAGGACTCTTCCTTGTCCTCAGGCTCCACTCCATCTTCAGTGCAAGTCTGCAGGCCCAGCTCTACCAGTCAGACTCCACGGCCTTCTGTGTCCTCTGACACTCCCAGATTTCCCTATTCCACCTCAGAGGTCCCACGCTCTGCCTCTGTGTCAGCCCAGGACCAGGTACACAGGCACAGGGACACCGAAGACCCAGCCAGGTCTCTACAGAGCTCAGAGATGGGTGAGGTTGGAGAAGGAGGCATGGATGAAGGTGGTCGGAGCACCTCCAATCTGGCCATCTCAGGCTCCCAGCAGTACTTGGCTGGAGCCAAGGAGCCAACACCAAGCATCGCGTCTGACATCTCGAATCCCTATGCGGCCCAGGAGCTCCAGCACAGACTACAGCAGCTGCAGAAGTACCTACCCATCAGTCCTATAGATATTTTTCTTGACTAAAGCAGTACTTGATTTGAAACAGTAATTCTGTAACAGATTACAAACTGTACACCACAATACGATGATGCGAAGTTTGGACTTTTTTGAAGAAAGACCACTTAGCTTACAGTACTGCTAACTTACTGAAAACAGCAATCACTCTGGTCTTGTTTAGACTTTCCATTTAACATCTATCTGTTTGATGTCTATGTATGTTCTCATTTGCCCAGGTCATCGTTCTTCTCGGTAGTTCTTCTTGGTTCTTGATGGACCACTCCCCCTGCAGGTTTATAAGTCCAGTTTCCCCCACCAGTTATTAAAATTGAAGAAGTCTCTTGGATGAGAGACAAAACATTTTCAAAAGAGCTAAACCAGTCCAGTTGAACCGAGAAGAACTACCAAAAAGAGCTGTCTGTCTGGGTTATCTGATCTCAACTGTCCAGATGTAAGTGTGGTTTTCTATTACACCACCTTAATTAAAATATTCTGGAAAAAAACATTAAGCACTGCTGCTTTAAATATCCATATGAGAACTTTGACATCTTCATTTTGTTATCTTCATAAAATATGGGTTAGTGATGATTCAATCATTAAGTGTTTATGTTTATGAATTTCTATTGGATTATGTAAAGTGTATTAAGGAAAAACCAGAAAAGAATCTTTCTGATGCTCTTATGAAACACTGGGGAAAACAACAACTTGTTTTTCCACATTTTGTATCTTTGTGTAAAATGTGAACTACTTATCTGAATGCTTACCCTCCTTTTTTCTGTTCATAGTGGGTCAGGTCCCAGTTATTTTCCACTGGGTGAGATCCAGCTGACGATCAGACAAAGCTCCCAGAGGAACAAGCTCATCGTAGTTGTTCATGCCTGCAGGTAAGTGCCAGAAACATACTTAATGCAATTATTCATGACACTCATTACTGTTCGCCAAAAATCATGTTATGTCATTGTTTTGCAAGAAATATCAAAACGTTTTAGTTATATTTAAAGGTTGATCATTCAATAGTAAAGCAGTAGAATAAAACATAAAACAAACTAAATCAGGATTCCCACATGTCCTGGAAAACCTAGAAAATGATTGACCAATTTTCCAGTCATGGAAAACATGGAAAATGAGAAAAAAAGGTCAAATGTCCTGGAAACAGTTAAGTTATCCTGGAAAATTATTTATCCTCCCCCTGCCTTGTGACCTTGTGTGCCTAAACTGAGATGAAACAAAGGAAATAGTTTATCAGTGATTTATTGAAAATATACAAATATTTTTTGAGGAAGTACAGGAGAGAAAGTAAAGCTGCAGTCACAAAGCTTCTTATGAACGATGGGTTCGTACAAGATCTGGAGTTTGTAGACATTAGTGGAGGGAGCAGTAGTTTCTTACGACCGCCTTATGAATTCGGTACGGCTGCCGTTCAAAATGCAAGATCAACTTGAGGTCTCCATGAGGAAATGATGTGATTTTGCATCATATGAAGACCTAACAGTTGTCACGGTCTTCGTAAGGGTACCTTAGGATCTTCCTACATCAGACCTACAGCCACTTAATTAATTTTTTTGTCATAAGGTGGATGTACATCACTCCTATGTGCAACTTTACACACTCTCAAGTTGATGCTAGGAAGAGTTTACACTTTCAGAATATTTATTTTGGTATATAAACAGTGGCTTTGTACTAAAAGTCCCATGTCGTGATCATCACCTTCAAGATGGCAATAATGCCCACAAGAGTGAGACGTCGACAGCTGCAAGACAAAGAAAAGGAAGATCAGACAGTTGTGGCCGCTGTTTTGGTCCAACAGCAGCGGAAGAAGAGGGACAGTCTAAAATGCTTACATTAAAAAAAATCTTAACATAGTTAGATGCTCTAGAACAGTGATCAGTCATCACCAAAGTTCATGTGGACTTCTGTAGTCATTTCCACTTTAACCTCTGCAAAAAAAAACTTAACATAGTTTAATCTTACAGTACTATTAAATCATTATTTCATTAATTCATTTTCTGAACCACTTTATCCTCCAGATGGTCGCAAGGGTGCTGGAGCCTATCCCAGCATTAGAGATGCCCACTCATAATTTAGTGATGATTGATGTTCTTTTCACATATTAATCTATGTTAACCTTTTTTACATTAGGAATTTTTTAATGTGAATGTGCATTTTATGTAGTTGGGATCGTGTGCTGTCCGTGGTGCTGAATCATGCATTACTGTAAAGTCTGCGGGAAAACTAACCTGCACTGTTAGAAATTGGGAGTCATCATAAGACATCAAATGAAGAAATTTGCAGTAGAAGGCATACGAATAAAACAAAGGTACACAAGAATAATAGAGGGAAGTGAATGTTAAAAACCATGACTGTCACACATCCTAATCCTCGTCAAACGGGTACTGTGGACTTTGTATTATGTCTCTGCAGGTTTGACTCTGTTTCTTCATGTTTATCTTTCTGTTAATAAAATACTTTCCCTTCAGCACCATGTGTCTGAGTCCAGTCATTCACTCTGTCCTGAAAATTTTCATACAACCCCCTCTAAGAACATCATGAATAGCACATGAATGATGCTCAACTGCCTATAGGAACACCTTATGTCCACCTTAAGAAAGCTATGGGAATCTCTGTATGTTCATTCATTTGAGTGCCTTTAGGGGCCCCTAATAACAACGTAATGTGTTCTTGTGATCTACTTGCAGCCACGCAGGAACATGTGAGTTCTGGAATGGCCTCCTGATCCATAAACATCGTGCATTGTTCTTAGGTTGTTTCTAAGGCATTAGTTAGGGTGCCCTTGAAAGGGGGTTTTGTTGCGTGTTCGCAGAAAATCTTGCTTAAGATCATCCACCTGGCTACGAACTTAGGAACAGTCTACAAACACTCCATTCTTATAAGTCTGCCTTGAGAAGGTCATACAAAATGATCCATAAATCATTTGCACAATGTTCATAGCTGTTCGTAACAGCTTTTGTGACTGAGGCATAAGAGAGAAGAGAAAGTTGAGTTGGGAATTGCCCAATTGAACATTATAACTCCAGTTTGTCATGCTAATGAAGTGCTACGCTGTAATCTGTGGGTGTGTTAGAATTATTCTATTCATTCCTTCATTATTCATAATAAGTTTTCATAGATAAATGAAGTCCAACTCAAGCTTCATTCTTTCTGTTTCTGAACATATTTTCTCCACTTGGAACTGCCACTCCGTTTCTACCTGAAGTTTCATCTGAAGTGTCATCTTCTCCTGTTCAAATTGCGAAAGCATTAATTCTCTCTGCTGCTCAAAAGTCAAATCAGACTCTGCCACAGATATGGGCACAGGCGCGGGGACAGATTTGACCTCATCCAAAACAACCTCTCCCTTAATAGCACCCTGTTCTAATAACAGCCAAAACAAAGTTTTAATCTTGCCCTATTTTTGTTTTATCCGTAGTATCAATACCATAGTGGTTGGCAATTTGCAGCAGCTGATCCTTTGTACAGTTAACCGTCTCCAGATGTGGCAAATTTACACCCTGGAGATTTTTTTCCCCACTGCCTGCCAAATCAAAGCCAACTCTGGCCTTCATGCAGCCTGCGGTGGGTACTTACACACTGTAAACCAGTAGGGTTGAGAAGTGACCTGCATGAAGGCAACCCCCCAATATCCTGCGGACATGCCCCTGACTTAATTGCCAAAAGACAATTGACGCTAACCACATCACCACAGCACTACAAAAAAAACACAAACTGACACAATCCAAAGGGGATATGTCATAAGCCTAACAAGGGAGACTCCACACAGTGCACATCAGGACGGTAACACTTACATTCTCTTCAGGACTTGAACTGCTGACAGCCACAGAGGGGTGAGGGTGAAGACACAAAAACACCAAAAGTGACAAAATTTATTTATTATACCAAATGATTTAAATGATCACGGCAACAAAGACAAAAGTATGGAGTATCAGTACATATGTGGTGTCAGTGTGTTGGAATGCATGAAGTTAACAAAAGGAGAACTTAAACAGGGCACATCTTGGGGCTGGCGCATCTGCAGGAAGGGAGTGAGAGAGTGTTAATACAGCCACAGCTTTATAGGTTGGTGACATCAGGCCCAGGTGTCACCAATGACTGTGATTGAAACTCCAACCTAACCAGAGCTATTTCCCTGACAGCAGGAGGTTGTCACAAGCCTATCCTGACTACTAATGGGCAGTGGTGGGGTACACACTGGATGTTTTGCCAATTCATCGCAGAGCACAATGTTTCCATGTGTAAGATAATTTTATTTTGTTTTCATCCACAGGAACTTGATTGCATTCACTGATCATGGATCAGACCCTTATGTTCGCCTCTACCTGCTCCCTGACAAACGGAGATCTGGTCGGAGGAAGACGCAAACATTCAAGAAAACCCTCAACCCAGTTTACGATCAGACGTGAGTTAGAACCCATAGTAGATGAGCTGAGTAGTACTGCAGTGCACTCATTTTGTGTTAACGCCTCCCTTTTTGTTGTTGTCGGCTAAGGTTTGAGTTCAGTGTTTCCATCGTGGAGCTTCACAGGCGAACGCTGGATGTCGCTGTCAAGAATGGAGGAGGTCTGCTCTCAAAACATAAAGGGCTTCTGGGAAAGGTATTCACTTTACATGTTTGTCACTACTAGGGATGCAACGATATTCAATATTTTATTGAACCGTTCAATACGCCCTGTTCGGTTCAATACACAACGGCAAAAGCGGCATTTCGATAACGCCTGTCATAAAACTTTAGTTATTAAAACTCGGTCCTACTAGCACATGCTAGCACAACTAGCGCATGCTGTGCGATTACAGATACTCGGGAGCAAAGGCAGTAGACAGAGCAATGTTGTTTTTCTCCTTCACTGTTCGGCCTTTAGAGCCAATCAGAATGTCCCTCAAGTTCTCATGAGCCAATCAGCGCTCCGCAAGCAAATGCTGGATAACAGAAAAGCCGGTGAGTAGGCTACAAACAAGGATGGTGAGCGAACAGGACTCGGAGAAAAGAAATTATGAAGAGGCATCGTTCTCTTACTTGTCCGCGGTGTGGGAACACTTTGGTTTTAGCGTTGACTACGACGACAATGGGAGAAAGACAGTCGATAAACAACGCACGGTGTATCCACATTAGTAAAACCTCCTCCATTATCACCATGTTTGTTATTATTGACTTTGTTCTTCTTCTTCTCAACAAAAACTTTACTCTTCTTCATGGTATTTGTCCAGTTTGGTAATTAAGCACGACGCCCTCTGGTGGATTAATTAAGAAATGCTCATTCCAACGTATAGGACACATGGAAGTATGAAGGCAGTGACACACAACAATGTGACACATGACTTAGAAATGAACAGACCTGTTTACTGAAGGCTCTGCATCAGCTCCAGTTCTCTTCTGGTGCACAGCCAGGATCTGCATCTGAACCGGACCGAACCGTGACTCAAGAACCGCAATACGTACCGAACCCTGGATACCCTGTACCGTTGCATCCCTAGTCACTACTTTTATTTGGTTTGCAAATTAAAACCAAAACCAGGCAAATTAAGCTTTTCAACTTGGAGATAATTTGGTCAGTTTTAAAGATGTGGGGTAAGAAATCTATATGCACAGGTTGTGTGGGTTTTATTTACAGCTTGTTTTATAATTGTGAAATTTTTGTGAAATGATATTGTTACATTTCAAAATGTAAACTAGAAAAACAATTGCATTTCTAAATCTCAAATTGTTTGTTTTCTCTTGGATTTAAATATTTTGTGTCATTAGGTACTGGTGGATTTGACACATGAGGACATTACTAAGGGATGGACACAATGGTTAGTACATGATCCCAGTTGTCAATGCACAATGTCAATGGGTTTTTTTTTTGTTTATTTTTGTTCATTCAAAAGGCTGAATGTTGAAATGTGTGTGTTATTTTATTATGAACACTGATTTTAAAGAGTAATTAACCCCCTGAGTTTTGGCTGAATTGCTTCTATTCTGGAAACTGAAAAAGAAGGTTTGAGAACCTGAAAAATGTGCTCTAGTACAGAGTTGGAAGGAGATAAAGACACCTAGTTACGCACAAAAACACATTGACATGCAGTAATTGCATGAGCTAGGGTTTTGTAGTTTACCATAGGCTGCCACCTATGTGAGAACCAGGGCTGTAGACATGGAGAGAATCTTCCATCTTTACCATTTGAACTTCTAAGCCATAGTGTTCCTTCTATCAGATGTAGCTTTAAAGCTTTTGTTACTTCTTTGCTGATGGTTTCCACATGTCAGCAGTTAAATACCTTTAAGGGGGCAGGAAGAGATGGTTGGTTTTTGATGAAGGCTGCATTTGTCACCTGCCACCAGATGAAACAATTGGAAAATTCAACTGCAGCCTGCAGGTTTCAACCAGTAGAGGAAGAAACAGTCTGTAGAATTCAAATAGGGTGCACTGAAATACTAAGGTTTGGACCTCAACTGATCAACAATGATATGAAATATCCATATATCTCAGTGCTCTTGGGATTTAGTTACTTTTTAATAGAATCCTGTTTTGGAAGATTGTGAAGAAACATTAACCAATTAAGACAAGAGACTGCTTGACAACTTTCTCAGATTTGCCAGTGTTCGATACAGTCAGCAATCACCCCTTCAGGTAAAAACACACTAAGACTACCTTCTCATCTTGGCACTGGCATGGTACTCAAGTACGGAACAGTTGCATTCACATGGACAAAATTAAGCGGACTGGGGTACTTAGCGTACTCGGGTACAGACTCGAGTACGCTGTGTGAAAATGCCCTAACACATACCTAGTCTCAAAGGTAAAAAGATTAAAATGAACAACAAACGAACACTGACCCATGGTAAAAATGCAAACATCATACTTGGTCCTAAAAGTAACAACATGCAAATGTCATAGCTAGTGTTAAAGCTGCTGTGCTTGATAGTCTTTTAATGTCACTGGTGGTGTTGGTAATTCAAGCAGTCTGAGAGGACACTGGACACCTGAATCTACTTTTTGCCTATGTTTTCAGGGGCATAAAAAATGTATTCCATGACATATTTTCAGTCAGATACGGGGTTAAATACATGATTGACACCTGTAATGACAGGTCACTCATCAGATTTGTGACCTTGATGCGATTCTATTGATCTATTGTGTGTCTAAACGTGGCTTCACTTTTCCATAGTCTGTTGATCTGGCATTAGAGCTGCAGAAGGCATGTATTATCAAACAAATTTAAAAACACACATTTTGTATCAGGTTTTAATTGGTTGACTCACACCAATGTCAAAGTTTTAAGAGTCCAAAATAAAGTGGTGTTTCTCTTCCTGCAGGTTTGAGCTGAGTGAAGATGGCATGAGAAAGCCATATTAACTATAGA
>JAPTMW010000010.1:25775314-25787587 GCA_029822955.1 Ostorhinchus angustatus
CCAAGGTCAAGAATGTGGACAAGCAGCTGGTGGGACAGCGCTCATTAAGTTTTTCTACATGACATGCCTAAACACATTTACAACTAAAGGTGAAACTGATTATCAAACATCATAGGTTTGTCTTGAATTTTCTCCTGGCTTTTTGCCATTAATAGACCTGTAAGTATAAGAACTGAGCATCACCACTGACTGTGAAGTAGTTTTTGAAAGCTAATATCTTAATAAAGCAACATGATATAACTTGTATAAATATACTCGCCACTTTTGATTGACGTGTTATCTGTATGTATTCTAAGCTTTCTGCGTATGTTCACGTCATGTCAAGCATGTCACACCATGTTTCTACAGTGGCTCAGAACAGACTTCTTCATCATCTTTATTCTGTTTTATGGCTGGTGGCTTCTAGTGTTAAGGTGCATGACCACTTGTTGGGGTCCGCTAACAATTTTGGCCCATGTTGGGCCCTTGGTACAAGAAAGTCACTGGAGGGGTGGAGGGAGGATAGCGATGCGTGATAGCGGTCGGAGCAGGACGGTGATGATAGTATCACCTATGGCTTTTCCAAGTTAATATTCCTAGAAGAACCGACTTCTGTGACGTGCCTCCGAGAGCCTCCACCGGCAAGTTCCTCTGCACGTCGGGTTTGAGCTTGAGGCCAGGAGGACCTCCCACAGAGAGGTTTTCCCCACCCTTCCTCCATGTCCCTCCCATCCGAACTGTCGCGAGTGAGATCAAGAGACCACGTCTCCCCCAGGGGCTCATGAGACGGAGCCGGCCACGCCTCCGTGTCGGCGGTACCCAGGACCGGTACTCACGGTCCTGCTCTGAAAAACTGATCCCATCCACTGTTAATCGACTACACAAAATTAAAATGAAACCGATCAAATCGACTTTTTACCCAGCACTAGCCAAATGTCATAAGAAGTGACATACAACATGATTTCATGAGGTCAGTCACCACTGGTTTATTTAACTGTGTAACACCAGTAACAGAATCCAGAGATTTTTATGTCACTAATCGTCCATGTCCATAAAGACAGCAAACATTATATATGAATAATATTTCATGGTCTTTGGTAATTCTGACAGGACACATTTTTATGAGATACACAGTCGTTACTAGGAGTCATGACTATGCATCTCATAGGAGGAGATGACTGAAACACTGACCACTGTTTCTGAGAACTGCAGAGTCCACCAACTTGGGAACATGTATTCCAGCCCAGGACGATTGGACTACCTTCCACAATTCCTCTGCATTTCTTGTTTCTTGTTTGAAACAGCAATTTTGACATTTCCCCCACATTTTTTTTACTGAATTAAGGGTTGGGGATTGGGCTGGTCACTCCATAACACTGATCTTGTTGGTCTGGAATTAAGATGCTAGTGTCACTGTCTTGTAGATCCATTTGACGGGCATTTCCTCTTTGGCACAGCAACATGACTAAGTATTTCTGATGTACTCAAACTGATCCATGATCCTTGATATGTGATAAACAGGCCTGAAACTATAGTATGAGAACCATCCTCACACCATGATGCTTACATTACTACACTTCAGTGACTTTACAGTTTACTGTGGCTTGAATTCAATGTTTCGGGGTCGTTGGTAAATTGTAATCTCTTCAGCACTTTTTTTTTCCAGTCAATGGGACTTTGCGGGGGCTTCTCACCTACAGCTTGGTTTCACATAGGTGTTGTCTAATAGTTACAGTCCTCACAGGTAACATTAAACCTTCTCTGATTACCCTGGAGCTGCTCACTGACTGAGTCTGTGACATTTTGGCTATTCAAATGGAAGTTTTTCCAAGTTCTTAGCCATTTTAAAGCAATTGGGATCATTTCAGCTGAGGAGCCTGTCATTTTCTGCACTTCTTTATGTTTTCCCCTCAAACTTTCCCCCAAAGTATGCTGGTCTTCTGAACAATGTCTGGAATGACCTATTTTATTCAGCTTTTCAGAGACAAATGCACTATAACCAGTGTGTACATTTTCTGCCTTCACCCTTCAATAAGCACCTTCTATCATCTATTTTCTCACAGAATAAGTGACCTCACTACCTGTGCTCCATACTGATGATTCAATGATTCAAATACACAGAATCAGCAGCATGTATGTCATGACTGTTGGGTCAATTATTTGTCCTGTGGAAATAGAATTTCCACCAAAACCAGTGATTAATGTAGTTAGTGATGTTTGACTGCTATTATTTTGAACACAACTGAATGTTCCAATCTAGGAGTTGCTGTTGTATTTTTTTTTTTTTTTGTCTATTGGATCATTCTGTCACTTTGTTTGCTGCAAAAGTAGCAACAGGCCAAATAACTGAATTCAGCACAATAATCCACTACACATCACATACTGTACACATTTTCAAACTACTCTTTTCTGCAACATGTTGGCTCTTTCAGGCTGATTTTTACATCTTCATGCCTGTTACAATTCCCACATCCCCAAAGGAGGTCTTCCTAATTTGCGCAGCATCCTATCTTGTACCAAACCATTCCATGTTTGTCTTCAGCATTCCCATGTCTCAGCTATAAAATGTGGTGATACTTTGTACTTTGTCTACTTCTATCTTTGGATCAGGTGCAGAGTGAAGTCTGACACCATCATCCTTTCACACAGGTAAGCGTATAATGCTGTTGCCAACACTTGAGGACACATCTACTAATGAAAACCACACCTGTAAGTTTAGCACAAGTATATACATGTTACATCCTCATTTGTAGACACAGGGAGACACACCTCTAACCTCAACAGTGGACATGTCCTCAAAGTGCTCCCATAATCCCCCCCAACATATGGCCATATCTAAAGCAGCGCTCCACAGCAGACCAGCAGTGTCTTAAGATGCAGGTAATTCACTCCAGTTTGCCACATCCTGGAAATTAACCCTGGCCAGAACAAAGAGCGCTGAGCCACTATCAGGCCTGCCAGACACTGTCAGCAAACAACAGCATAGCTTTCAGTCCTCAGTGCTACTGGTCTTGTTACCTACACTTCCGTCTAATGGGATTACTTGCTGAAAATGTAATTACCATGAATGTAATGTTACAGTATTCCTAAGTGCTCTGTCACGATGACTTTGCTGTGACACTGCTGAGGTGAAGCTGTTACGGAGACACAGGAAGTCATAGACACAGACTCCAAGGTTATTCTGCAGCATTCAGATAATAGTCCTGAATTAAATCTCATTGGATTAAAGTTGCCAGGCAGAAAATGTCTGCATATTATCACAAGGAAAATGAGTTCAGAGACATCTTTTCTTTTTGTTGGTCTATAGTTGTCAGAAGACTATCAGGTATAGATTTGGTATTTGAGGATACAGTATTTACTTGCATTTGAAAAACTATCAGTATTCCAGTCGTGTTCTGCATGAGATGTGACTAAGGCTGGGCAATGGTCAAACACTTACAATTATCAGTTCCTTGTTTTACGAAACTTCTGAGGATGTGTAGGTGGGGCTGAGGGCTGCACTTCACCCTTCATAAATATGTGCAGTCATTGTCACAGGTGTGGCACAAACTGAGGTCTGCTGTAGTTTGACTGTAATGGTGAGTATGTGGCTATCATTTCAAAGAACTTAAACAGACAAAACCTGAAAGTTAATAATTTTATAGCAGCAGAGCTACTTTTTAAAGATTTATGAGAAATTGCAGGCCTAGCTATTTTTTCTGAGTCAGTGAACCTCTACTTTTTGCAGCTTTCAAATGGCAAAGAAATAAAAACTTCTACACCCCTTGCGTTTCTGATGGACATCTGCCTATAGGCTGTTTTTGTGAGTTAGCAAATTCATGAAATGGCACTTGTGACTAAGATTTATTTGAGTCTTTTGACCACCAGAATACAAAGACCCTTCCATGTGCACTGATATGCATGTCCTTTTTGGCTACACAAACTAGTGTATTATCACACTATGCATCAGTGTGGTTTATCAGTGTCGGAGCAGAAGACTGTTTTCCATGACCTGAGGATGCCTGTTAACATACTATCAACTGGGACTGGGGGATCTGACCAAAGATCCCAATCTTTTGAGCTAGAAGCAGAAATATGAATGATGATCTGACTCAAATTTCTTTTTGTAGTTTCCCTTGGTTTCTGGAGGGCTGGCTGTGTGTGATGGCTTTTTGTTGTTGTTATCCAACTCAAAACTTGCACTATTTTGGTCCAGCATTCTTACAGTGTTTTGACAATATATGGATGAAGTAAACAAAAATGTGCATGTCCTGTACATCAATCTAGAACAGCTTCAGTGTTTCCATTAACTATCTTGACTATGGTGGCCTATGTTGTCCTGTTGAGGTTTTTTACTCCAACATGATTCTAAAACATCTCAAAGAATCAGACTCCCTAATATGTCAGAGTTCAGAAGCCGGACTCACAGTTTCTCATCATTATTTCTTCTTCAGAAACAAAACAGCACATTACACAAACTCTGCAAGTTAATGTGGGGTAAGCTGAACCCTTAAGTGTGGACGGACATTAAAGTTTTGCTTTAAATGGCTTGAAGTAAACTCCCTAACCTTGTGACGTGAGCGAGCCACATTAATACTGCATTAACCCCAAAGACGAATGCAATGCTCTCTTTAAAATACTGTAAATACACTGATGAATGGACCTTTTAATATTAATGTTAGATGAGTGGAAATGTTGACAGTTCTTATATTTTTAATACCCAATTCTGTATGACCCCCATAAAAATTTGATCATGTGAAATCAGGATCAATCATAATCAAGAAATGTGCCTTCTGAAGCCATAGTGTTAGTTATTACTATGAGTTAAGTTCAGGTTTACTCATGGGGTGCCAACAGAAGAAACCTATAACCTCTCTTAACACAGTACTTAGTAGAATATTGCATGATGGATAGGTTTTGTCACTAAATTTGCAGGGCTAGTTATTAACAGGTGTTTGTCTGTTAGTCTGTCAGCGGTTAACATGTTCATTTATTCCACAGCAGGAGTTTGTGTAGTGAAACAATAGGACAAAACACAACATTACAAATGTTTTGTGTTAATATGAGCAAATGCAGTATTTCTTTTATCAGTTCATTATGAACCTGCAGCGAGACAAATTAGACCATAAAACCCTGGCGATTAATAAACAATGCATCTGTGTATGATACTACTGTAGGCGAATAAACAGCATTATTAGGCCCTGGTACAAGCAGACTATTCAGGCATCAAAATTGGGTGCAACAAAGCATTTTCCAATCCTGAAAAAGCAGTTTGATCAGTGACATAACGGTATCAGGGTTCAGTACCCAGCCCTAGATGTGATTACAAATCAAAAAAGAAAAAAAAAACCCAAATTTTCCTGAAAAAACTGACAGTGAAGTAATAGAGGAATGAATTACTCACCTGCTGCCCACTCAACCAACACTGATAAAACCAGCTCGCAAACCTCACTAGTGGTGACACTCACACTACCTCAAGGGGAAAATCATCACCCTCATTTTAAACATAGCTGGACTGAGTAAGAGAGTCAGTCCTACAGGAATATGCTCTTGGAGACAAACTTGATGAGTAACAATGTCAATGTTAAATCACAGCGATAAAACTACTTGAAAGAAATCTTCAGAACGGGCTGTGTGGTCAGCCACACTATGGCCTGTGAGGCTTCAGGCCTGATGCAAGTCCACACCCTGGATTGTTTCAAAATGGATAAAAATATAAGCTACGTGAGTCAGCCACTGTGGATAAGTGCATCTGCAAAACAAAGTACATCGCCATAATAACAGTGACCCTCCCCACCCAAGGAAAATCGCCTAGCGCCCAGCCAACTGCCTGCTCTGATTGGTGGAACAGCTGGTTACCAGGAGAGAAAACACAGGGGGATTAGCCAGGAAGCCTGGGCTGGTGCTGCTTATGGGTACAGAAAATGTTTTACTTCTCAAAGCAGACACATCACCAGACACTACCAGGCAACCAGCTGGCAACACTGGGGCCTTTCCTATGTGAACTCATATTTCGTACTATGACTGTGATGTCATCATGTCCAGGGAGCACTGACAAGCACTGTATTAGTTAAACCCCAGAGGTCAGCTTCAACACAGTCACCACAGCTATAACTGTCTTTTCCGATGTGCACTGAAAATGAATAGCCTGGTTGCATCGTTGTGGCTAATTTGTAGCTCAACTCAAAAACAAAGTGATTCATCTCCACTCCTGTAACAAACAATTCAGATATGGAATTCAAGACCAGTTTCTACTGCCTTAGAAACTTTTTATCATAAATGGTCATGTCATGAGGACACCAAAGTCCACCAAGGCAATCATAGCATGTGGCTACCGAAAAGTAATATTTAACCAGGACCTGCGATTCATTTTACATTTATGTACAAACATGATATGAGCTTGGCTTTTAAGATGCTATGCTCCTTAACTGCTACTGTTGTATCGTATGGCAGATGAAAGGACCAACTTCTTTCATTTGTGTCCAACATTCAGGCCTGCAAAACAGGCAGGTACAGACATGTGATCATGACAATTGTCTTCACATCCAAATGATGACAAAGCAAAGACAGTACATCAAGGCTTTGTCTATGAAATAAAATCGAGGCACTGTGCTGCTGCACAAGTACAGGAATTTCCTTTTTTGTCACAGTGGAAACTGTGTTCATGCCATTATCCTTGGGGTCTTTATGACTACAGGGCGTGTTAAATCAAACACAAACACACTGAAGATCCAAAAGATAGCATACCAGATTTCTCAAAGTCAACACATTTATTTGAAGAGGACGCAGTGTCCAGTCACAGGGGCCACAGGAGAACCACTGGCCTGCATGAGCTCCAACATTTCTACTAATGTCCATGAACACACTTTGTGTCTGCGTTTCCGGGTCTCAATTAAAGCATGTTTTTCATTTTATATCGTTAATACTGCTCAGCGTCATGCCTCTTGCTCTGATGTAGGATCGGTTTTGTGGCCAGCTGGTCAGCAAGTAAATGTTAGCTTTAATTAAGCAGCAGTATTAAAACTAGCCAGCTAGCCAAGGCCGGCTAATCTGTCAGCCACCAGCTGGCCTAGCCTGCTAGCCAACAGTCTGTTAGCCACAACCAAATCAAAGCTGGCTTACGCTTTAATGCTGACGCAAACGGTTCATAATTAATAGCTTTATCGTTACATATGCTCCACTTCACATTCTTTAATGTCACTAAATAATGCAGTAAACAGTGTAGTGTGTACGCCGTGCAGGGGTGCCAGGCTAACTCTGGCGACATTTTAACCCGGACCAGCCGATATGTTTGTGGCTTTGTTGAATGACAGCTCGTTAGCCATGACAGGGCAACTGCGAATACTGACATTTTAACAGCACCACAGCGGGCTGGGTTTGACAAGGAAGGACCTGAATGCTACTACTGACTGCCCACGACATACAGACCGAAACAGAACAGGGTAGATTTTAACGGTGTGTTTAGGCGGCGGCAGAAGTGGGCTGCAGCTGAGGGCCAGCGGAACAACGCAGCGGTGAACAGGTCAGTGTGTGCTAACTTTAGCTAACAGGCTAAGGTGCTAACAACCACAGCTACAGGACAATCAAAAATGGCGTTCTGCTGACTGTGCCGGAGGGCTGTGTCAAACATGTCTACATCCATTCAACAGAATAGAACTCACCCCGATAACGACAGTGTCTTCCCCTTGAAACTTGGGGATGTATCTGTCGCCTCTGGTCACCTCGGAGCTGTTGAGGGGCCTAAAACGGCACATCACTTTGATAGTGCACTCCGCCGGGTCGGCCATCTTCCACGGTTTACGAATGGAAATTCACCAATAAAATACAAGTTTATCCTAGAGCCCAGGGGCGGCCGCGGGGGACGAAAAGGGAGGCCGAACCCCTCTGTCCCAATCTCAGGTTCCGGAAAGGACTATAATGTAGCGGGCATTCGAGAAAAATCCTTGTTTTGTTCTCAATCACTTCCCCCTCCTGTTAGGACGCCATGATACCGGTGGATGAGCGGCCACCTCACCCCTCCTGCTGCTGTGGATGTGGATCACAATGACGTCACCTCAGCTGCTGCTCCATGACATCCTCCAACACTGAGCATCAAGAGGAGAACAGCAGGAGAACACCTTCCACGAGCACTTTCCATGAAAAACATCTAGACTTAGTAGAGGTGGGCTGTCAGAGTCATTTTAGCCCAGTTCCACATTCAGCCCAATATGAGCTCAGATGGTTCCGGACCAGTCCAATATGAACAGACAAAAAAAGGAAAATTACAATATGACAATGTTTACATCTACTAAATGTCCTTAAAATCCAAATAACATGAACAACCTGAAATGTCTGAAGAAAAATAAGTGCATGTTTAACAATATTATTCCTCAGTTTATCCTTTTGTTCTGTAGAGGTGAACCCGACTGTTGAGAGCATCCTGCACCCCCTGGACACTGCACGTCTGTGGGAGAACCATAAAAACACCAGCTTCCACAGACTGACAGTGGCATACAATGATGCTCGAAGAATCTTACTAAAAAAGCCCAGATTTACTTCTACCAGTGAGTTATTTAGGTCTAATCATGTAAATTCATTGCATGCTGTCTTGAGAAATCTGATGTTTAAGTTTATGTGCTGCCTGAATCATTCAGAAAATCCTGTAATTTTATTGCTGACTAATCTTGCATATAGTGCTGTACATTACACATCTCAGCTCTGGAAACATTGGTATGACTGAAAATAAAATAAAAAAAACATAGAAAATTTAAATAAATAAATAGCCCTTGAAAGTATAGATTTTTTTTATTGTGTTTGTATTTATCTGTTTGCTTTTTAATGTGGACCACGAGTCTATCTAAATTGCACTTGTCTTAAGACAGGTTGTTCATATTTGTTCAGATTGTTAACATTTTTGTGAAAGGATAGTTTGTCAATGTCACCATTTTCATGTAATTTTACTTTATTTTTTCACTAAAACAAAGACAAAAAATTGCAGTTTCCATTATTTGTAAGTTATTATGATAGTATTTTACTGGTCTGATCCACTTTAGATCATATTGGTCTGTATGTGGAACCTGAACTAAAAGGATTTTGACATCTGTGATTATTAATCTCTTCAGTGTAATTTTTGCATTTGACAGATTCATCCCAGGAGCTGGATTGGACCCTTTGGTGGGCTGGGTTTGACCTGCGGGCCAAACGTTTGACACCGGTGTAGTAGAGGGATAAAATATAGAAGGCAGTACAAAATACAGTCAATAGAAAAATGGAAAATAAACAGTAAAAAATGAAAAGAAAAGAATAAAACGTCAACATTATGTGGAATGACTTTACAAGCCTTTACATTTTCTGACACTTTGTTCCATGTAAGCAATACGGTGGATAAATAGCCCATTTTCTGTAGACATGGAAAAAAACAAGATCTTGAATCTCAAAATGATGACTTCATGTCTGAAAATAAGGGCTTGGTGCCGCCTTCTTCAAATTTAGGGTCAAGACCCAAAATGATGGAAACAGTGGAGCTGAGTAGGATTAGAGGGAAGACATGAAAGAGGAAACAAGATTTAACTGATGTAAACGTGAAATACAAGATGGAAAGGTTGCAAAAGTAAAAGGAGCAATGACACAAATGCAGAGAGAAGACAAGGATTGAACAGGATGTAAAACCGAGAGTTTCTGACACATTTGACAGTGAAGTCAGTAAAATGTAGACACTGTGAAAATTCAAGATTGTTTAATAGTTTAGTAAATTTGGGCCATAAGGAAGGATAACGAAGAACTGAACCACTGAATTAGTAAATCAAAATACTGATTTAATATCTCAAAATGAGTACATGGCACCTCCAAATGATATGACACGTTCTCATAATAACTAATTAATAAGTAAAGAATCATATCCAGTACCTTAACAATGACCTAGTATGTCAAACTAATGAATTAGCAACTCAACAATAATGTAAAGAAGGCGGTGCATGCGACACGTGTTGGTGTGTTTTTAACTCCAGCCCCAGTGAATGAAGCTAACCCATAAAGACCCAAACCTCCACCACCGACCAAAAGCATCTACTGAACCAAAATATTTCATACCTATTGATCCATTAATCCTATCAATACATGCAAATAACTGGTGTAGCATACAGTTCTTCATCTTCTCATGGTCATCAGATATGACCCATTTGGACGTTCAGAGGCTCCGTAGTTTCCATGGAAACAGTTATCTTCTACGACATTGATTCACCAGTAAAACCCATGGAGTTGGATCAATGACAGTGGATGGACACACTGGGTTTATGTTCAGTTAATGACAGAATTGCTGGAAAAGTCCCAGATTCTTCATTTTTCTCTGTTTTGATACAATAACATTTGAATTAACTCTGAATTTTCATGAAATTCTAAATCAAATACATGACATTAAATATGGGAGAATACATGATTTTACTGTGAAAAATGAAAAACATAGAAGATAATATTTTTAAAAAGATGATAAATCACATAACAAACATTAACTAGAGAGAAAAATTCATTCAGAAAAATGTCAGAGCTGCCACAAAAGTAAATCTAAAGTAAGTAAAATAAATCTACAGGCCCTCATGAAATAAAGGCTTTTTACACTTTCTAATTTTTCCAACCCAGTGAGTGTCTGGACTTTTGTCTTTTTCCTTTTGTTCATGCCCCACCTCTGGTTTGTCTAATACCAGTAGCTCCCTGTGAAATTCTTTGGTTTTTGTTTTGTTTTTTGTCTTTTTCAACAATAATGTTGTTGTAAATCAAAATCATGTAATTATTCTAAATTATGAGGCACTCACTTGGTGTGTTAACAGATCTTTTTTTCATCACAATACCAGAAAAGGATCCGCAAACTAAACAAATAATCAAGAGTAGTGATAGTTGAGGTTCAGCCTTCAGTTTCAATGAAGCCTCTTCTGTCTGAGCGGTATTAAATGGAATATGTGGGATATTTTCAACACTAGTCCTTTTGTTAGAGCCAACTGAGGATATGACTAAAGCCTGTGACACAGTTGCCCTGAAGACTGTACGCTGTGCATGCTGCAGCTGTGAGTCTTCCTCCTAAATAAAAATGCATCAGATTTGACTTCAATCAACAGATGTCATAATGGAGGGGGGGGGGGGGGGTGGTATGGCCAACAGCTAAGTGGCTGAACACATTTTCTGGCCACTCCCTGAAACTGTGAGCAAGATCCTTTTTCATGCTGGAGTGCTGAGCTAATCCAAATACCAGTTCTGCTTGTGTGTTCAGCAAAGGAACTGAAGGGTGTGGTGCAGCCGTCTGAGCTAACAGGGTAGGCAGGTTGTCATTGACGAACGAGTCCCTGAACGCCACATTGTCTCCAGCTCCTTATGAATGAGACCAGTGGAATAAAAGGAGGGGATAATAAAGGAGTTATTCTGTAACATGAGCTGCCTCCAGACTCTTTTTACCACATCCTACCATTCATTTTACAAAGCAGAAGCTGGCTGAAGTGCTAATTTGTACATTAAGGAACATGTAAAAATCCCTGCCAATACACCTAACTGTGCACTAAGGGCTCAGCATCAAACTAACTAAGCCTATTAATTGACAGCTGCCTGACAGTACTACTTGTACCCTGTAGATTTGCTTTCATGCTTACATTATGCTGCAGACGAAGATCAATTTAATGACTGAAATTACATCAGCTTTAAAGGACAATGTAAAGAAGAAGTGCCATATATAGCCATTGAACACTGTAATATATACATTTAAAATTAAAAACAAAATGGAATAACTTGAATATATGATGTATCATGAATTATGTGGGAACAACACAAATCTTTGTGATGCTGATCAATAAAGATGTTTGTTTGATATTGCTTTGTCACTGTGTCTGTGAATGAAGAAATAATGCACTGCTCTTGAATTAAGAAAAATGAACAGTTAAAATGAGGAGGAAACACTGGTTACACATGTACCAAAGCATTGGTTGCTGGTGTTGCACATTATTAGAGCTCAGTTCTAGATCATTTGGACTCAAAATAAGCTGCAAATTCTGATCTAGAAAAGGGAAGATGTATGTTTGAAAAACAAGGTGGACATTCTTGCACAATCTGTGTATCATTGGTTCTTTTCATATTCAGTTTAGAATCCACAATCGGAAAATGAAAAAATGACTCATTAATTCATTATTCATGTACAAATTAAAAAAAAACTATTTGTTTTTCACTCTTTCGATTGTACACACAAATTAAGAATTGGAAATATTCAAATGGACCAAATGTGTGGTTTCATGTCTTCATTTTGGATCCGGTTTGTTCTGAGCCTGAAGTTCCAGACTTCTGTGTGTGTTCCTGAAGTTC
>JAPTMW010000010.1:26121378-26132280 GCA_029822955.1 Ostorhinchus angustatus
TCCATTTAACTCTGTAAAGCCCTGTGAGATAACCTTGTTGTGATACAGGGCTCTACAAATAAAACTGAATTGAATTGAATAGATGTGGTAGTTTTTATGTTGTGTATTTGTGCATGTTGTACCACATTTGTCCAGCAGTCACCGCCAAAGCATTGTGAGTGCAGCAACGTAATTGTTAGCCTATTGTATTCCAAAATTACTAATATCTCCCAAAATATTGGTCCTATCAACCTGCCATTTTTGCAAGTCTGTTCCTTGATCAAAAATATGTAAGTATGCAGAACTGCAGCAGCCAGATCTGTCAGGATTTTGTGTGATTTTGTGTTTACACATACACACATACACACATACACACACACACACACACGCACACACGCACACACACACAGAGGTGACTTGGCTGTTATAATATAGATGGAAGAAGAAAGGATTTTAAAAATGTGATCTATATCTATTCTGCTTCACTAGCAAACTATAAACCCAATTTCATACTGTCTTGTTTCAATATGCTTGTTGGTAAGTTCTCCAAATACAAAAGGCTAAAAGAGTAGTCTATATCTCAACCTATAATTGATCTGATTTCTTTGATCACATTTCTCCATTTTTTTCTACATTGTACAGTTTAATCAAGAATTTGCAAAAGTATTACATAAAAAAATACAACATTGTCATATATCTGAAGTTAAGCACGGGGAACTGATCTAAAAAAGGGGATCTATGCATCGCGGTTAAATCAACCATGGAACAGGAGGGGTCATCATCCACATACTGCAGGGTCGTTGGTTCTAATCCTATCTCCTTGTATTGAAGTGCCCTTAGGCAAGACACTATAGGCAGGGGAGTGCCGCCACTGCTGTTGTAAAGTCATTTGTGCATCAGTACGATAGAAAAGAACTATATAAATGCAGCCCATATCCAGCCCTCAGTGTCCCCAGTGGTCAGTGGATGAAGTCACCGTCTGAGTCGACATCAGTGACATTCGACAGGCTCTGAGCAGTTTTGGAAAGAACAAAGGAGGTGGAGTTGCTGCATCCAGGTGTGTTAAGGTGATGCAAAGCCCTTTGACTGAACGGTGTAATTGCTGCCAAAGGTGCCTCAACGAAATATTGACCTGAAAGAGGTTGAATACTTGAGCAATCAAGTATAAGGCACTTAATTTAGATTAATTTGCAGAGAGTATTTATCTGCTGATCAGTGTCACAGCTTAATTATACTGTCTGTGCATCAGAGTTAAAAAACATGAAAAAGTTCAGGCGGGAGTGATTTTGTTTTGTTTTTTTTTAATGGACACCGAAAACATCCTAATAAGTGCGGTACGATTGTGCGATGGTTTTCCGATTCATGCCGGTTTTTCCCCGAAATCTCCGTGAATGCGTTTGCGTGCTCGCTCATGTGACATCTCTCTGCATATTTGGTTGGTTCTCGGCATGAAAAAGGAAGTTTTCCTCAGAGGGGAAACTTGATTATATTGAGTGAAAAAACAAACAAAAAACTGATCAGTAGACTCGACAATGAAGAACATAAGAATCAATGAACCCGTCCACATGATGTTGCATTTCTATAGAATGGCAGCTGCACTGATTTTGAATGGGGTTTGTTTTGAGTGATTTGCTGAAGGGAGGATGGATAGATGGAAGAAAGAAGCAAAGGCGTTGATGGTGGTGGGTCTTATGCTCTGTCATTAGTTGGGCATTAACTCCCTCCCTTTTAAAGCCCCCTTAGTAATGACAGGGCATAAGAAGCAGAGGGGGTGGAGGGTTTTGAAGAATAATACACAGAGATTGAGAGGGTTAGACCACAGCACCTGCCCAGGGTCACTACCTCACCCCAGGGGGTCCTAACTACTGCCGTTTTGGCTGTCCACTGCTCTGCCCGTCTGACAAGCGCTCACAGAGCAGGACCGTGACACCCAGCAGCTGAGGATACATTCAAATGTAAAGACATGGGTGGGATGTGAAGTCAGATGTAAACCTCGCCTATGCCCATCTCTGTCTGTCTTCCGCACTTGTTTTTCCCGTTCCAATTTCTCTTTCTTTCCTCCAACTACTTTTCTTGTCACTTGTGTTGTGCTGAATTAGAGCGGCTAAATAGAAGCAACAATTTCCCTCATGTAAAATAACTTATTATGACAAAAAACAAGCTTTATTATGTCAAAAACACAAAAAACCCCTCATCTTGGTCCAATGGTATTAAAAAATACTGGCACACACAGCTGTTCTAGGCTTCACCAGGGACATCAGTTTACTTTCTTTTAGTAATTCTTACAGCAGTACAAAACCAATAGATCCAATTGACAATGGTTTATGTAGAATTGTGAGTTTAGGTAAGTTAATAGATGCTTTGATGCATAAAAATACACAATCTTGCATATGTTTTCCACATATATATTGATTCCACATATACACTGATTGTAGCTAGCAGATACACACATATACTGTATCATAACAGGAGCAAAAAGCTAGCTTAGCACTCATCATGTAAACTATTTTTTGCACTTCTTCAAGTTTTAAAACGATGGAGCCATGTGAAAATTGTAGATGATTGATAGAACCTGAGAGGCCGTATCAGTTGTCAAAAAACAAAAACAAATTTGTCGATTCTTTGGACTTCTAGACATTAATTAGATTACAATCTGGCAGTTTGACTGCAATTACATTACAAGGCATCAGATAACAATTACATCTTTGTAACAATACTTTACCTAATCTTGGCTCCATGCAGATACACTTCCTGATTGTTCTTTTCTACATTTAGTCTTTTTAGCAAATACTGCTCGGCAGTGTCTTCGTGGCTGACAAAAAATTGAAAACAGGACTTAAGGCAGAACATGTACAAATGCAAAAAAAAATTCAAACATAACAATAAGCCGCCTTTATTTATTTTTGATTTGTCATCACAGACTATGTTAACATGCACATCGTAACCTATTTCAGGTACATTAGCGTAAATCCTTGTTTGAGATCCTGTGCAGATCACAAACATCTCTGTATATGATGAATCTTGGTGTTAATTTAGCATTTAAAGATTTAGTGTGCAAAATTTAAGGACGTGTAAAGGCCAAAAAAGCAGATTATAATGGCCTGAATGTCCCTCGCCTCACTCTCCCCGACAGTGGTAGATAAAACATGAAAAATTCTTATTTTTGGATGATCAAAAATCTTAGAATTTTGCAAGTAGATCTTCCTATATCCCCATAAATCTTACACAATGAACCTTTACTTTACTTTATATTAAAAAAAATTCTCTTGAATAATATCAGTATATTCTACTGATAATCATAAATCCTCATTAAATTAAAGGAATACTGTTGTGCATGTCAACATAGCCAATGACCTCAACCTCTTCAATTCTAAGGTTCTACGGCTGGCAGTATACTTCACACAAAATCAAATTTGACAGTTTTAAGTAAGTGACTTTTGCACAGACTGGCCAGTTGGTCGAGTTGAAAAGCATTGTTCACTGACTCTTAACACTATTTCTTTTTTTTCAGTACACTCTTGATTAACTGAAAAGCCACTGTTGTATCTACTGGAAGCTCTAATTTCATGCAAATACTCTAATATTCAATCCTTTACATCAGGGGTGTCAAACTCATTTTAGTTCAGGTTCCACATTCAGCCTAAAATGATCTCAAGTGGGTTAAACCAGTAAAATAATAACAAGGAAAAAAGTTAAATGTCATCATGAAGATGTTTACGTCTACAATGTATGCTTCCAAAATGTGACTAACATGAACAGCCACAAACAACCTGACATTTCTTAAGAAAATGAAATGTAATTTGAACAATATTATGCCTCAGTTTATCCTTTACACATGTTCATTACAACTTAAAGATCCCAATGGATCACACACAATATTTGTTACCAGGCAGAATATTGTTCAAAATGCACTTAATTCTTTTAAGACATTTCAGGTTGTCCATATTTGTTCAGGTTATTCACATTTTTCACGAAAATACTTTTTTATACTAAAACAAAGAGACAATTTTGAATTTTTTATAGTAATTTATATGTTATTACAATAGTATTTTACTGGTCTGATCCACTTGAGACTGAATTGGTCTGTATGTGGAATCTGAACTAAAGTGACTTTGACCTTGATTGTTAATATCTTCAGTGTAATTTTTTCATACACAAATTCATCCCATGGGTCAGATTGGACCCTTTGGCGGGCTGGTTTTTGCCCACGGGCCGTATGTTTGCCACCCCTGCTTTACATTTGAAGGTAGCACTTCCACAAGATACTGAGTCCCATTGGGTCAGAATATGACTGGACACTTGAGCAGCTGTGGTGTAATTCTGCTGTGGATGCCATTAAACAGCCAGAGTTTACCAGTGAGGGGACTAGCATCTGCTCGCAGCGTTGTATTCGACAGAAGTTCAACAGCTTTGTAAACATGGCAAATTGGATTTCATCTGGAGCATACTGCTCGCCGAGAGGCTTTCCTTCTCTCTAAGCGCTGACAAACACCAGGCGGGTGGAGTAGATGAGGTCAGCCAGGTAGAGGATGAAGTTGACGCCGGTGAGAACGGCGACCGCCATGAGCTTATCCCACACACACAGACCCTGTGCGGAGCTGCAAGTGCCAGGCCTTTGTTTGGTGCCGCCATGTTTGGGGTCAAAGTTGAAGATGGGCCAGATGATGGTTGCTGACAGATATAAGAGCACAGCGAGCATGGCGTAGGCAGACAGGAAGCGTGCAAATGGGAATGGTAGGCAGCCGGTGCACTCGCCCACACACAGCAGGATGATGGCCGCTGACAGGATGAAGCAGATGCAGTACACGGACATGCAGTACTTGAGCGCGTCAACACGGTCGTACAGAACAGGATCGCTGATGAAGACGAAGATGATGCAGGCAATGAAGGTCTCGCAGACTTTGAGCAGGCCGGGGGCGGTGGCCATGTAGCCGGCCACCTCGCCGGGACGAGCCTTACTGATGCTCACCTCGGTCATGTAGGCGATGGTGGCGAGGCAGGAGAACACGGTGGACACGATGCGGTAGTTGTGGAGCTCGCTGGGGCCCATGTTACCCTTGAGGAAGTAGAGGGGGAAGATGATGGAGGCGGACAGGCAGAGCAGGGCGGCGTAGCAGGCGAAGGTGATGGGGAAGTTCTTCCAGGAAACGGGGGCTTTGGCCTGAAGGCCGAAGAGCTCCACCAGGAGGACGATCAGGGTCCCCGCGAAGCTGAAGGCCCAGCAGAAGATGCACCAGTCCCCGGTGCCGTGGAAGAGTCGACCACCGTGGACGGCCACGGAGAAGGCCACGCAAGAGAAGACCAGGGCGGCCAGACGAGTCCAGAACAGTGGACTGGAGTGGAGGACGATGGCCATGGTTTGGAGATGAAGAGGATGAGCAATCAAAGAGGTGATACTTGGCTCTTTATTTCCTTTTTGGTGTCACCTCCTCAGATCTGACAGTCAGGTGGACAGAGCTGGAAAAAAAAGAAGAGATGAGCACTACAGATGCAGCTGTCGATTATTTTTGTAACTGATAAATCTACTGATTATAGTCGTCAGTTCAATTCGAATAAATGATTAGTTGAACAGGTGAATAAAATAAAATGTGACAGACGTGTGAAAATGACAACTTGTCGTTTATTCCAGAACCAGCTGATACAACCACCACAAAAACTATAAAAGTAAAGGGATACAGAAAAAATATCTATACAGAAATAACAACAGTATAAAAGTATATGTAAAAATATCTATCGATATAAACAACTACAAACCAGTCCAGTTCCATGTCTACCCTCTAATCTGTCAGCTCAGTCTGAAACACATTTGGATCCAACTGAACATGAACCAACCTCCAGCTGTGGGCTGGTCCTGGACTCATGTGCGTCACATTAAGTGTACGTGTGAAACACAACGGTGGAACCAATGTTTAACAGCAGAGAAATGAAGGAAACAAAGCTTCGATTCAGAAAAATTGTAATCGAAAAATATTTGAATCGATTCGAGTCGATTAATCGATATATTGTTTCAGTACTAATGAGCACAAGTGAGTATGATTTTACAGTTTGACATAATTATCCCGCCCCCCAAAGGGGAGGCGAGGGCATTGTTTTTGGTTCAGTTTGTTTTGTTTGTTTGTCAGCAACTTTACGCAAAAAACAACTGGACCAATTTCCATGAAATTTTCAGGAAAGGTGCGAGGTGGTCCAGAATAGATCCCATAAAATTTTGGTGAATATAGGTCAAAGGTCAGGGTCATGTGTTTTTGCAGTGATATGAGATAGGGCAAATCAGGTAGAACGTTTGTGAGGGGCGGGGTTTGTTGTGCCTGGCCCCACTTGTTTTTATGAGGTTTTGATAGAATACAATATGGAGCTCCAGAATGGCAACAAAAAGAAATCTATATTTTAGTGTCTCCTTTTTATTGCTTTTTAATTTGTTAATTAGATCCTACAGTGGAATCCCTTGTTGCCACATATAATGAATTCCTTCTCATCTTATGACTGCATTTATGCCACTAGTTTCTTTGGTTTATTTATTCCAGCTGATATTTTGATAAATTGGTCATATTTTACTAATTTGTTCCCATGTTTTGAGCTATTGTTTATCCACATTTTATTAATTCGTGTGTTTGACTCATTCCTGACCTTCTTTTCTTATTCTTTCCTTTAATTTGGATTATTTGTGACCATGAGATAAGTGGAGAACAGAGAGACAGTATAAACAGACAAGCCTTTCACCCTGAAGCATTAAGAGTTCTGGACCTGCTTTGAATTTGGATTTTAATGTCCTGGATCAATGATTCATAAAATAAATACTGTTTTGAAAAAAAAAAAAAAAAAAGGAACAGGGCTTAGCTTCATTCATAACTGTATTTTAGGAGTGGTGTTGGGATGTTGTAGCTCCTTGTCTACCTGATTACAGTTGAAGAGAAGTGTGACCAGACTTTATTGATCATCTATTAATGCAGGAAGTTCAAATCTGTGAATGTCGCTCCACATTTAAAAGACGTGTGAGGAAAGTCCATTTGTATTTGACTTTATTTCCTTTGTGACCACCTCCAAACGCTGCTGCAATTCCCCACCAGAACAAAATATATTTGTGTCATCTGCAAATAACACCAACTTTAACACATTTGATTCCATCCAAATGTCCTACATAATAAACAATTTAGGGCCTAAAAGTGACCCTTGAGGTACCCCACATACATGTAATATTCATCAATCTAGATTTATACTGATTCATTTGTGCATGTTGTTGTCTGTTAAATACAGTATATAACCCTTTAACCAGTTCAAAACAATACCTCTGAAACCAAACTTCTCCATTTTTCTAATCAATATATTGTGATTGACAGTGTCAAATGCTTTCTTAACATCCCTATTTAAAAAGGTTTATGTTTATGTGTGTTTTGGGGGGGATCTGTCCTTTCTACGGTATCACTCTGAGATTCACTGAATGAAAAGTGCATTAAAAATAAAATATATTATTATTTTATTATTATCTAGAAACAGTCCAAGTGCACACCTCTTAGTATCATAACAGTTATTTCTTTTACCAAGTGAATCAGTGCTAAGGCTGTCGATCTATCTATGTTATAAAAGCCAAGTGGCCTCTGTGTGTGTGTGTGTGTGTGTGTGTGTGTCTTAGGAATCACACAAAATCCAGAAAGAGCTGACTTCTGCAGTTTGTCATATTTATGTATTTTTGGTCGAGGAACAGACTATCGAAAACGGCAAGTTGATAGGGCCAACATTTTGGGAGATATTAGTCATTTTGGAATAAAATAGACTAGTGCTGCAACAACGAATCAATTGAATCTATCCAAATCGATTCTTAAAAGATTTAGCAACGAATTCAGCAGTCGATTCATTGGGTCTTGATCACATTAGTATTGAGGCATGTGCACGCTGTGTAGTGTAACAAAGCAAAACACAGAGCAGCATGGCTTTGATTCCGGAGCAGATTTTTAAAGCTAGGTTTACATAACGACAGCCCTGTTTGGCCGAAACATAGTGCACCGTTTACCTAACAAAACTTGAATATGGAGAAAAAAATGGCCAAAATCCCACAGCACAGTAGGTTTCAGGCAAACAGGGCTGCTGTGGCCAAAGCGAGCATAATGTAAACCTAGCTTAAGATAGCCTACGTGTTGTGATTACTTTAGCCTGCTAGCTAGTTAGATAATATCGTCATAATTATAACATTTTCATCCATCTCCATTTATCAGGTCACCAGACTAATGTTACCTATCATTGACTGGAACTGATATATACAACGCTACTTTAATAGCCTATAACTGGACCTGGTTGAAGACTATATCTGGCTAGTCTCTAACCATAGCAAGTCTAGGTAGCGGGCTAGTGCTCACTAACTAAACCTGAAGCCACTGTTCAGATGGAGTCATTAGGGACTTTTCTGCAGCCAATATTGCTTTGGGTTAAATACCGACCTTTGAGAATTGAGTCTTTTGTGTTTATCCAATGAACCGATTCGTTATTAAACGAATCTACAGATGAATCGATTGTTAAAATTATCGTTAGTTGCAGCCCTACTATAGCCTTACAATCACGTTGCTATGGCCAAAACGCTTTGGCGGCGACTGCTGGACAAATGTGGTACAGCATGCACGAATACGCACCAGCATAAAAACTACCACATCTAGAACCTGTGGATCCTCACGGGTCAACGCACTAATTATTCCTATATCCATCTATATCCATACTGGTTGTCTGTCAGCAACTCATGTTTGCAATAAATATATTATTTTAGAAAACTGAGAAAGTACTGATACTGGTCTGGAATTATTAAAGTGGTGTTTATCACCTGCTTTGTAAATGAGAACAACTTCTGCTACTTTCGTCTTGTGTAGAAGATAAAAATATACATCAGTGGTTTTACAAAACCAATACCAATCATAATTCAAGGAGAATAGTTGGACTATTATGATGGTTGTTTGTATATTATCATGTGGCCATATATTAATTTTGTGTGGAAATATTTTTTTCTCTCCAAATCCACTCCATGACTCAGTAGTAAACCATCATATCACCACATGAGGGTATGGGCCTGCATCTGTGCACAAACAGGCCCTTCACTCCTGCATACCATTTACTGAAACGTACAATGCTGTCATTGTACTTTTATGAATGGTTGAAACAACAAGTGAAAGCATGAAAATACAATTTGATAGCACAAATAATGAGTGCACTGTGGGCACCGTCGTCACAGCCCATTTGCATCTGGCCAAGTCATCTGGTGACAGTTTATGAGCCTCGTATCAACCTCAGACTCTGCTTCTCAACAGCATTCCTACGCTGAGCACAGACTGTTTGACATTCCACCAAGATCACGTCCTTGGTGACGGGCGTGGCTCTGCAACCACCGCTGACCCTACAATGTGTCTGTCATCATGCTCTAAACAGGGTCCGCCTCACTTGTTCCACTCCCACTCCCACTACTACAGCCTTAGCAAAAACACTAACCACTCATCTGAAGTCCTGACATCGTTAATGACCTGTCGCGTTGGCTGGAGTCACTTTGGTTTTTGATTTCTCTTTAGTTTGAGTTACTTTAATAAGTGCAGAAGTACATGTAGTTCTACGTGACTAGTGTTAGTTTTCCCTTTAAACATATATTTGTCCTGAACATGCAGGAACTGACATGATGTTTTTCAAGCAGATAAGGGGAAAATTACTTCACTACGGCAACATTGTGTTGGCAAACACACTGAAAAAAGATTACAGTTGAGTGTGTTAGTGTTAAAAACGTCCAAGGTGTTGAAACAGGAACAATTTATGACTTATTTTCCAAAGGAAGCAGACAGATAATTAATAGGTTTTAGCTAGTATTAATTCCATGCCAGGATAGGCCTTCCATGTTCTTGGACCTTCTGACCACACCCACTTAGGCTACGTTCAGACTGCAGGCAAATGTGGGACAAATCTACTGTTTTTTGTCCATATGTGACCTGAATCCCATCTGTTAAAGACAGTTTGAACAGCACTAATCCGATGCTTTCGAATCCAACCCAGACCACTTTCATATGTGGTCCTAAATCCGATACGTATCTGATATTTTGCAATGTGACTTCAGTCTGAACGGCCAGGTCGCATTTATCCAACCTTTACGTCATTGAAATGTGACAAATGTCAAAATTCTGCGTCCCTCCATATAAATTCACACAAACACAGTTCACACCTGCGTGGTCATGTGTTACATCAGGACCTCTTTTACACATGCGGGTCACTTCAGATTTGCATTCAATTCATATTCAAAACTGACAGAAGTCGCATTTAATGTGGAATATAAACGAGCACACAAAAAAATCAGATTTCACCCAAAAAAATCTGAATTGTTGCATTAAGACCTACTGTGTGAACGTAGCCTTAGAGGTAGAACCAGAGACCGTCCACGTACAAAGGCAGTGATGATGGAAAATGATGTAAAAGTGTTCATTTTCTGTTTCCTAAAAGGCCTTGATCATAGAGGTTATGAATGTGAAAATACGTTCATAAGTCCTTAATACAATAACACACTAACATCACATTTTTACTGGTAACTAATATTTATATTTATCACTTGTTTTATTCTCCTGCTTGACATTACCTCCTTCAGGCCAGATTTGTGTTGTAAGATCTCAGGAGTTCATTTCTAGGCCTCAATCAGACTCCATTTTCTCCTAATATTTGTTTCTTAACTCCTAAAGATCCAGAACTGTTTTTATGGAGACTTCCAAATGGACTTTTCTCTACATATAATCATTGCCAAGTGATTTATGACTCTTTGTTAATTATCCCTTACATTTTGCAGTGAAAATCACATATTTTCCTATATTTAATTTACTAATTAACTATTATTATATCAAAACAGAGTAAATTAAAAGAAACCTTACTTTTTCAGCAAAATATATAGCTAACTCTACAGAGAAACATACGTCTACA
>JAPTMW010000010.1:26396238-26411038 GCA_029822955.1 Ostorhinchus angustatus
GGGGGCTCTGTGATTGTTGGTCGGAGCGGAGGTGGGTGGGGTAGCGGTAGCGGTCCGTCATTGTCTCTTTCCTGTTCCTCTGACTCCACACTCAGTGTGGATCCAAATTAATATTCGTAGAACGATCGACTTCCGCGACTCTCCTCGCAGAGGCTCCGGGCGGACAGTTCCTCCCACTGGGGTTCCAGTTCGAGGCTGGAGGACCTCCAGCGGAGGGATTTTCCACACACTTCCTCCATGTCCCTCCCGTGGCAGAACCGTCCAGAGTCAGATGGACATGCCCCCTCTTCCCCTGGGGCTCGTGGGACGGAGCCGGTTTGATACATTTTACAACGTTAAACTTTAAATGTTAAACATGAACGTTAAACTCACTATCTGTGCAAATGCTCTCCTTATTGTGGATGAAAGAAACACACACACGTGTGACAGTTCTGTTTTCTTTGGTCTCACGCTGAGATATTTGCTCACAAATGCGACTGAAATGGTCGCACTGTAGAGCCCTGTCATAGACTGTAATGTATATTGAAATATCGAAAATGTGTTTAAAACTCATATCACCGTTATTGAATAAAAGTATATCGTGATATATATTGATATCGAATTATTGTCCAGCCCTAACTTGAGTGTACTGTCAAGGTACATTACAGCCGCCAAGTATATTAAGTCCAAGGAGGTCATACAGTGCAGCTTGCGATAGTCTAATTTAACCTGCCATAGTTCCAAATTTAACCAAAAATATCTCGGTGGGGGATGATTTACTTTGAGTAGAAATAGTGATACGACTTCCCTGTCCACACAGCATGTATTTTACACCCCATCGTGGTTAACTCCTTGGTTCATCTTTAGCTTACCATCCCACTGTACTCTTTGCATTGAATAGCTAATCCAATACAAAGGTAAAGCACACATAACGTGACATGAACTCATTAGGAGTCCAACATAATCAAATAATTAAACTAAGTTGTATAACTATAAAACAAACACTTTATTTTGGTCTTTTAGTGGGATTCAGTGCAGCCATGAATGTTTTATTTTCAGCCATCTCAACTCTAACAAAATCTCTTCATGGTCATTCACCAGTTCTCCCAGTGTTGTTGACATGAGAAATCCATTAGAGCTGCACAATGTATCACTTGAGGATCGTCATCGCAATGTATGTGCGAGCAGTAGTCACATCGCACATCCTGCAATGTAGGAGGCAAATGAACTCGATGTGTTCTCAGCTAATTTCAACCTGGGTACCTGACACACTGCGCGCAGCGATCCACCAATCACAATAGTTCTTAGTCAGTTTGCCGATGCAGACAACACCCCTGCACATGGAGTGAGTTGCTGGTAACAACATTGAAAAATGAGCAACTAACAATAGGAAATCAGCAAAAACTAAGACTTGGTGCCAAAAAGAAAAGCAATGTCAGTTATCCGGAATGATTTTATCTACAAGAAGGATGATATTGAAACACGTGTGCTGGGTTGACAGTGCCTTGCACCTGTTGCCACAACAAGAGGAAACAACAAATTTGTTTGACCATTTACGTCAGCACCACATAGCTATTATATCCTCCTGAGTAGTTTTTCCTATCGCTGTATATCGCAGGGTTTAAGAAAATTGCGTTGTCAGTTTTTTCCAATATTGTGCAGCCCTAAAATACGTGTACTTCTTCTTTTTAATCAGACTTCAAAGTGTGTCTCTGTCAGATGTGTGGATGGTGACGGACATGTCTGATGGGTCAATACAAATCTGCTTTCTCTAATGGCTTGACGACTCGAAGCACCATGGCTTTGGTTTTGTTTGGCTGCAGGAAGGTGATGTATGGAGTACTGGAGCCAGCCCAGTCGCCATAGTAACCTTTGTGATGTCTCCAAGTTTCTCTCTCTTTGTCAACAAAACCGAGAACATTTAAATTCAGGGATGCACCTGGTTTGTTTTGCTTCAGCTGTCCTCATGGCCTGGGTTTCAGCACTGTGAAACCTGGGGCGTGAAATTACAGCTAAAACTTGAGTTTATTTTTTTTTTTAAGTGACTACTTTTCCAGAGTTTTGTTCTTTATCCAAGTGTTCGCACATGGAGAAGTGTGCTCAGCCAGCCCCCCCCCCCCGCTGCTCTAAAATTCCTCACTTACACACCAGGGCAGCCATGTTCCAGTTTCCAATGTGAGCCACTACTGGTACGGCCAGAGTGTATTAGATTCTCTATTGGGAATGTGGTGCTAAAAATACTGGCCTGGCTGAAAGTGTACACTGATAGGAGCCTGGGCTGACCGTGCTGTGATGATTCTTCTCCACAGGGTCACTCAGTCCTTCTGTGGTTACTCGGAGCCACTGTCCCCTCATTTAGAACAATTTGTTCTTCAAATGGGTTTACTGGACTGTGTTTATGGGGTTAAATGAGGGACAGGGAGGCCCATTGTTGTTTTTACACGTGCTCTTTGATGAAAACACACCATAATGGTCTAGATTTCTTGCGCTAAACTCAACTCAAGTGGAAGTGCTCCTATGTTTGATAGGAAATGTGTAATTTGGTGGTGTATGTGTTGAGATGACTCGTTTGTGGCATGCTATTCATGCAACATGCCCGTGACCACAGGGAAAGCAGCATTCGCAAGTGTAGTTCTGAAAGAGAACTGTACTCTCTGATGTGCGGAGTTGCTTTTAGTAGTTGAACACCATGTCAGAACATTTAGCCTGTATTCAAAACAAGCTTCACAGTTGTAGGCTGAAACCCAGATAATTGCTGTGGTATGAGCATGTTAAGGTCTTGTAGTGAAAACCTTGTTATTTGGACATTTGGGGAGTGTGTGTGTGCGCGTGTGTGTGCGTGCATGCGCGTGCGTGCCTGTTGTACTGTTATGCAACAGAAGGTGTAAAATGAGCTGCTGCCATAAAGAGGTGCACGCCTAGCTGTTATACTTCTTCCCCACATGGCTGACCAGTTGGCTTGATGTGAGCAGCTCAGCGGTGGGCCACTTGGTAAACAAATACAGGCCTCTCACTGGGCAGCACACCTCCAGCTGCACCCATGACTTGTGAACTGTAAAATTGGCCTGGAATGTCCTGTGTTGCTCCTGTAAAAGAAAACATTTCTACAGCAATCATCACTTGTGTAATGTTGCACAATTAAGGCTGATTGCTACAAGTTTACAAAGATGAGGAAATCCTCATTATCCTGGTCTTTTTTTTTTTTTTTTTATTTAATTTTTTTTTTTTACCTTATACCAACTCATAACCCAGTATGATCTCAAATGGGCAGGACCAGTTAAATAATGACATAATAACTTATAAATAATGACAACTCCAAACTCTGTTTCTCTATTTTAGAGTAAAAAAAGGAAAATTATATTATGTGAATGTTTACACTTACAAACTATCCTTTAAAAAATGTGACAAACATGAACAACCAGAAATTTCTGAAGAAAAGTAAGTACAATTTTAACATTATTATGTCTCAGTTTATGTTTTACACATGTGCATTACAACTTGCAGATCACAATGGATCTACAGATACACAAAGCATTTAGTAACAGGCACGATAATTATATTCCTTCAGACATTTCAGGTTGTACTTGCACTTTTTTTTACACTAAAACATAGTGAAAAATTTGGAATTATCATTATACACTATGGTAGTATTGGGCTGAACGTGACCCTGAACTAAAATGATTTCGACCCCCATAATTGCTAATGTTTTCAGTCAAATTTTTGCCTTTAACAAATTCATCTCACAAGCTGGATGGGACTCTTTGGAGAGCCGGTTGTTGCCCACAGGTTGTATGTTTTACACCCCTGCTTTATTCCAAACTCCTCGATGTGATACAAGTGAAACATTATTGAGCTGAATTGTCTGCAGTTATTTCAGTTATTTGACACTCATCCAGCCCTTTAGTCAAAGGTGGCAAAAGTCCAGTGGAAGCCCGGATGCTTTTGGTAAAAGAATTTGTCCTGATATGACTTCTTTACTGCAGAAAAAGTCTAAAACTACAGACTCTGAAATGTCTTCAAAGTATGAAAGTAAAACATAGGTCTTGCAGGACATGATGTTAATGTCAGAAAATGGTGATTCCCAACAGTGATATTTCATTACACTACAACAGTGAACTGAACAAGACATTTGAGGACAAGAACTTATTCAGATTTAAGAGGCTCAAATCAGAGAATTGGGATCTTTTTCCCAATAAAAAATGGTCAACCCAGTTAATCATCAAGATCGCTGTCAGTTAATTTAAAAATTCACAATTCATGGAATAATTAATTGTTGCTGGACTATTTTTCAACAAATAGATAACATGATAACAAAAAGATGATAACTGTATAAATGTTTAATACTGGATCTGATGGTCAGCCACAGCAGTAAATGGTCTACTCCTTCTACATGGTTGTATTTATATAATCCCAAAGGTGTACACGTTGGATAAGAGCAAACATGTGAATGATGATTGAACTTAACCTACATACTGTTGCTAAATGATACATTGACATAGACCTGTGGCAATAATAATCCTAGAACAATAAAGAGAACACCCAGACGTCAAAATGATTGGGTGAACAAATAACTGACTTGGCTGTATATATTTATTGATGTGTTAACTTTTGTCATGTTGAGTCTGAAATGATGATGAGACTGAAAAAAATGTGGCTGGTCTGTTTAACAGCATAGCTAAAGTATTTCTCATCAGACAGTATCGTGTCTGGATGAGGACTGACAAAGCCACAAATCTTACCACCACTGCTGTAATACATGACTATCAGCAGTGCATCATCTCCCTTCAGAGACAAATATTTTTAAGGCATTACCTAAGGTTTTTTTCTGGCCTTGTGTTACAGTAGCAACCCCACAAATCAACTCGGCGTAACCAGGGATGAGCGCGGCCCTCGCTCTGATGACAGTAGTCCATATTTGACGGCGGCTCACAGCCAGATATGTGGTTGCTAAACAAAATGTCAGCGAACATTGCCTGGTCTTCATCAAAGCCAGAGACATGACCACATATTTCTAAGTAAAATATCCCTCTAATTACCAAGAGATCTATTTTCCCCCTCCGTGAGACTACATGTGACTTCTTCAACCCTGTTTTTCAAGTTTACACAGCAGACGTCTTGCCTGACACATCAGTTGAAATATCCAACATTTGCATAAGTTAAATGTTTTTTTGGCCTTGTTGTTGTCATTCATTGAGACTCTGATCATTTACACATTCTAGTACTGTGTGTAGTTATCCATTGCCTGTCAAAATTACGAGATAATCAGTGGTTCATGATAGGGCTGCACGATGTTGGAAAAAAACTGACATTGCGATTTTTTTTAACCCTACGATATATATAGCGATATGAAGAAATACCTGGAGGATATAATAGTTGTGTGGTGCTGACATAAATGGTCAAACAAATTAAATGTGTTACCTTTTGTGGCACCAGTTGTAAGGCACTGTCGACGCAGAACACCTGTTTCAATATCATCCCTCTTGCAGCTAAAGTCATTCCAGATAACTGACGTTGCTTTTCTTTTTGGCTCCAAGTCTTTGTTTTCTGCGATTTTTGTCTTGTTCGTTGCTTATTTTTCAATGTTGTTCCCAGCAACTCACTCCATGTACAGCGGCGTGGTCTGCTTTGGCAAACTGATTAAGAACGATTGTGATTGGTGGATTGCTACGCACAGTGTGCCAGGTATCCTTGAAATGAAATGAGAACACGTTGAGTTAATTTGCCTCCTACATTGCAGGACCTGCGATGTGAATATTGCGCACACGTACATCACGATGACAATGCTCTAATGATGGGCTATATTGTGCAGCTCTAGTTCATGAGTACCTGAACTGACAGCGAGTAACATAATTATCAGTGCAGCTTCTATTTACCTGTGGGTCCTTTCATGCCAGTTCACACACAACTCTAAAGCTTTCCCGCTTCATGTCATGGATTGAAAATAATCATGTGGAACCTTTTTTTTTTCCCCAGTTCACAGAACTTTTGAAATCTTGAAGCCTTAAATAATCAGTCAGAACTAAATGTCATTATTACTGTTTTTAATCCAAGTCTCACAAATTGCTTTTCTCATACTGGGGTGGTATTTGCCCTGATCTTCTAGGACAGCCTAAGCGTCATTTACAAAACATAGGCATGTGAACAGTCTGTTCTCATATTAATAGTTGTGAATAATTTGCTATTCAAAGAAAGAATCTTTCATTTTGAAATATTAATGATTCCTCTAGATTTTGTTTTTTTGAAACATTTTTAGAGCAAAGAGTTATTGTTCAGTGTAGATTTATATAAAAAAAAAACTCCACTGTATAGTATATTATTACAAAATGTCATAATTTGAGTATTTCTTATGCACTTTTCAATTACTATTTTCATGTGTTTGTTTGCTTCTCAGCTATGTCCTGAGTGGACAAATATTGCCACCAACTATTTGACAGTTAATGTCTTAATATCTTTTATTAATATCATGGATATAGTATATATATTATTCATTATTCATATTAATACCTGTAACAGTTGGTCATTTCTATGTAGATTTCAGTAATAGGAGTGATATATTTATCGATTCATACTTGTGCAGATGATATTTACAGTCTAAAAGCAAAGCGTGATGATTTTCATTGCAGTAAATGGGTTATCTTTCTCCAATACACAACGTAGTGTATTCATTTAATTATAAAAGTAGCATTAAATAGAAAAAGACTAATTGTTAATGGCTAATCTGAATAATTTATGACGTACGTCAACTAAAATTTCACAATGATGGCAATAGTTATCCACAATATTGCTCCCTAGAGGTCCAGTTTCTAAGCAGTTTCTCTCCCTTTTCATATTTTTCAGTTTGTTCAAGCAAAGACATCCGGAACAATGTGACCAACTTGCAGACGCTCGAGAACTGTACCGTGATCGAAGGCCATCTAAAGATCTTGCTCATGTTCAGGACCAAGCCTGAGGATTTCCGTGGCTTCAGTTTCCCCAAGCTGACTGTGATCACCGATTACCTGTTGCTCTTCAGAGTTTATGGCTTGGAGAGCCTCAGCGACCTTTTCCCAAACCTAACAGTGATCAGAGGTAACAACTTGTTCTTCAACTACGCCCTAGTGTTGTTTGAGATGGTTCAGCTGCGGGAGATCGGCCTCCATAGCTTGATGAATATCACCCGAGGAGCTGTGAGAATTGAGAAGAATGCAGATCTCTGCTATCTGTCCACTCTGGACTGGTCCAAGATCCTGGACTCGGTTGAGGACAACTATATCGTGGCTAACAAGAATGACAGAGAGTGTGGAGATGTCTGCCCAGGGGCGGCTGTGGGAAAGACCACCTGTCAGACCACCACCATCAATGGCCACTTCAGTGAACGCTGCTGGACCCAGAGACACTGTCAAAGAAGTAAGTATGCTTTTATTTGAATACTCGCAACATTAACAGCAGCTTTGTTTTTATTTGTGGTTTAGCTCATACAAGAAGACTGTGATAGAAAGTCTTAATATACTATAAACTTAATAGTGCTACTTTAGTGAGCTTATGCTGCCTTCACATGCTGTTGGGAAGATGATCCTTTCCACTTGTGAATTCAAAATTATGAGTGTGTTGTGTTCAAGTGCTTTTGTTGTTGTAGCAAAATGAAAGATGGCTGACAATTTATGGTGACCTGCTGCTTGTGTAAAACAGGTTTGGACATAATAATTCATCTACAGCACTTTTTTTGTAAATTTTTTTGCAAATTGTGTATACTGTAAATGTGCAGATTCAACAGTTAGCAGCAGAACCTTTAATAAAAGCATTGTTTATCATTCATCCTTCATTGCTCTCCACCATGTTTTAAAGGTCAAAGGTTATTTTCATCTCAGCAGCTATTGTATCAACATTTTTTCCCCAGTTCTAAAGTTGAAAATACGACATGAGGGGGGTTCATGTGCAATTTTCAAGTTTATAAGTAGTATTTACAATAATTCCCATAGCACATGAAGGCAGCATTAGATCCCAGTGTACAGACTTAACTCTGTGTTCCAGTACCCATATTCAGTTTAGGATGCCAGAAATGAATTTAGTGTCAAATACCGTATTTAAAAATACCAGGATGTCCCACTGCATCTGATTGCATTTGGTAGTTTTACATCAGAATACTAATCACACTGGGGAACACAGTTTTTGTTGAGTTAGGTCTGACAGCTGTTTTTAACAAATTTTTTGGGTGCGGAATGCAAAACAGATCTCAGTTTTTCTCCATTTCGTCAAGTTTTTGAACTATAGGATCCCCGTTTCTAAAAAAAATTGAAAAATACTGTACTTAACAGATATGTGCTTGTTTTATAAAAATTTTCAAGTATTGACATACAGTGAAATATGAAAGAAACAGGCATGACTGCAATGTCTTTTTAACACTATTACGTTTTTACAAAGGATGTGGCTACTGTAATTCCAGTCATACTGACCTATTGGAGCTGCACACACCTCTCACCGCACTGTCTCAGTTGTAACTGAACAAACAAGTGTCCACGTAGCTGTAGATGAGTCCAATCGTAATCAGCTGGAGAGTCTTACTACAGCTAATCAGTGGAATTTTGCTTATCTGGAGGGTAAGCTGTGGAGAAAAAACTTGACGTGCTAAAAAAAATTTGACTGCAATTTTGGAATCAGCATGACAATTTTAGCTTTAATCAACATAAAAAGCTAACTCAACAGAATTTTTTTTTCAAATTGTTCCCCATACTTATTTGTGCGTAATCATGTGAACATGAGAATTGGATTTTTGTTGAAAAATTGTTTATTTCTATTTATTATAAAGCTGCTGATTTCTGCAAAGGGTATATTCCATTTTATAGCAGATGTCAACCAGTGTTTACCGTTATCTGTGGACTAGACTTCTTATCGCCTTAACCCAAAAGCCCCAAATGGACAAAACACTTCTCAAACAAAAACAACATATGCACTGAACCTTTAAATGTATGAACTCACCTCAAGTGTGCATATAATCTTTTTTAGGCAATGGATATTAATGGACTAGGGTCAAAGTTTGATGTGCTACTATGTCCCAGTTATGTGCATCGTGCATGCAACAGTATGTACACTATGTGCAAAAGAATTGGGACACGCTGAAATCAGGTATTGTACTTAATTTCAGCTACTGATTAAAAAAAAGTCATTATAACTGGCTGAAATAGTGAAATAAAAACCATGAGTAGCCATCTGGCTTCTTCAGCTCTCACACAAAGAAAAATCAGCCTTTAAACTTGAAACACTGATTTGATTTATTTTAACAAGCTGTAGGTTTGATGTGTCCCAATATTTTTTAGTCAGATATTGTTCTTTTTAAGGACTACTGCAGCTGGTACTGCAAATAAAATCAAAGTGTGCAGGTTATAACAGCAGCCTAGTCTCTACCAAAGCTTTCTGCCACATCTCACAGTCTTCATCTACGATCTGTGTGTCTATATGGGTCATTAAAAAGCCTTAAGAAGCCTAAAAGTGTTAGCCTCAAGATGTTTTAAATACAGTTTTGACAAATTCTAAAAATGTTGGAATTACTGTTTAAATTGAATTAGGAATAATTAATTTGAAATGTGCAGCATGAACACACTCAAACCAACTTTGGCTATAGATAATTTTAGTCACATGACAGACAGAAAAACAAAGTAGACTCCCACCATCACCAACTATTCTGTATTCACATTGGGAGTGTCACTAAAGTCCAATGTCTGGACATGAAATATCTATTGAATTGCATATATGATGATCCTATAATGTAGGGCTGGGCAATATCTTGAGATTTTGAAATATATCGAGATTTTTTCATATGCGATATACTAAGACACTATATCGTTTATATCGAGATAAATTATTTTGGGTTTACATTGTACTCCTTGTGCCGCTCCCTCCCAACCCCCCATATTACGGTACTCCTCTCCTTGTCTACCTCTCACTCGGCTTTATTGTACCCCACCTCTCTCTGTATTAGAGCACAACCCACCCCGCCCTCTTCAACTCACAACTCCAACCAATCTGTTTGGTCTTGGGCCCTGGGCTGAGCCGATGCTCCAGCAGCAGCGGGCTGACCCCGGGGCCCAGCTGGGCCGATCCGCGGGCCAGCCGGGGCTCAAGCCGCGGAGAAAAAGGATGGAGCTGATAAGTGAAGTTACAAGGATTTAATGAGAAAATAAGGAAGTTTGGTGCTAGTGAATCTTAGCTAATTAGTGTCCACTACATGTGCTTAACAGGATCTTCATGTATTTACTTGATATAAAATAAGGCTTTTATGAGGTGTTTCCAATTTGTCATACTTCGACTCATAGTTCAAACCCTTTTTTATGCCTTCTGTTACATCAGAAAAACAGTTTGTGATTGTACATAAAGTCACCGGCTCATCCATTTACACTGATTACACGTCTTGGACGCGAAACCAGGAAAACTACCCCTCCCTAGGTTCATAGTGGAAGTAATGTGTCGTACAGGATTTTGATTGGTTAATGGTACTCGCTCTCCCACTACACTGCCATCTACAGGCTTGGCATGCTATTAACAGTATAGACATACAGGGCTGTATAAATGCAGAATTTTCCAAAAATGATCATGTCTGCACAGCCATGTACATTTTGTTATGTTGTAAAAGAACGTTATTTTTCACATATTTGTTGTGGAACCACTTCATTTATATTTATTTATTTTATGTTTTTTTATGTACATGTTGAGATTGTGCGGCTTTCCATCAATAAAAAAGTGTCTAAATTGCAGCTGGTACCTGTGAATTTGACCTAGAACTGTCTTTTTGGTATTAGTTTGTAGAAGAATAATATATTGAGATATATATTGTATATCACCATTCTGCAAAAAAATATCGAGATATGATTTTTGGTTCATATCGCCCAGCCCTACTATAATGTGTTTAATGTAACTTGTTGAAACCTGCTTTAAACATGTGTATTATGTGTTTAGTATCTTACCTCTTTAATGTATGAATCCATTTGTGGTTCTTTGAGTAGTTCTTCTCTGCTACTTTCCATCAACTCATTATTTCCACTCTGCACCGCTTTCGCCACATGTCTAACCAGTTTAACATTTATAGTTTTCACCTCTCCTCCTGGACCATTTTAAAGCACATAAGGGTTACTGTTTAAAACAAAAATACTGCTTTGTTAGTGTCAGTGATTGATGAATTGCTACTTAAAGCTTTTTTTTTTTTTTTTTGAGGGGTGGGGGTGGGGAATTCTGAAGTTCTGAAATGTTCTGACATTTCAGAACATTTTCAATTCTGACATTTCAGAGCTGTCTTAAGTAGTTTTGTCGACTCGGCCTGAACCACACTTTTAATATGATGTCATCTTAATCGAAATGTGCTGCCAGTTAGTCTGTGTGTGTTTACTCTCAATAGACAGCAGTGTTGTCATTGTACATGTTGTGTGGAGAAACTAAAGAACATGACAGACACCTTGGCACATTTCTCATGTGACGTGAGCTGCTCTCCTCTGTTCTGCCTCCTAGTTTAAAATGAGAAGTCCTTCCATTTCACATTCAAAGAGTTCAAGTTCAAGTGCTGAGAAGAATTTTGCACCTAGGCGCTCTCTGAACATCTTGGCTTGCACTATTATGCAACACCGTGTACATTGGTTTTTCTGCCCTTCTGCTTTTTACAGCTTTTATTAATGTTTGTTTGGTGTGGCAGCTACACACTGTTTCTGTGGAGCAGAGTGAGGCCCATCATTATGTTCTTCAGTCCCCTTGCTACCCAGGAGTGTTTTTATCCTTTACCATTGACTTTGCACTTGAGCTGATTCCTCAGTCATCACAAAGACATTTGCAGAATGGACCCAGAAGGCCTATTGTCAAATTGTGGTGACGTGGTGAATGCTAAAGTGGAAGTGTTATAAATGTCTCATAGCAGGGATGATTTCCTAATTGTGCGCTATTCTCTGACAGTGAATCAAGACCAGATGCACACTGGCAAGCACTGATCACCAGTTCTGAGCCCGGCATAGGCAGGGCCTGTGGTCTTGTGGTCTAGGACCTGTGGTTTTTTGCCTACTTTCACTAAAGCATGAAAAGACCCGTTAAGCCCCAGCTAGAACCGCAAGACAGAATGCAATGCATACGGTGTCCTTTTCAAATGTACCCTGTTAATGTTTTTTATAGACCATCTCCTAGATCCTAGGAAAACGACTTTTTTTTTTCCATACTTTATTACAATCCTCTTTTGAACTCAGGCCTGCTGCTGTTGTCATAGATGTGCTGTTGTTACATTAGGACACATGTTGAACATAGTACTTATTTTATTTATTTTACCTAACCTTTATTTAACCAGGTTGGGCTCATTGAAATGAGGGATCTCTTTTCCAAGGGAGACCTGGTCAAGATGTCAGTAATATGGTCAAATAATTGCAGTTTACAATAATAAAAGCATCTGCAAACACAGAAAAAACATCAAAACATTTACAAATTAATAGCCTTGATTCCAGAGATTTGACTGTCTCTTTAAAATCAGCGTTTGCAGAGAGAGCTCAGACTGAAGCTTGTTCCAGGCATCAGGAGCTGAAAACCTGGAAGGGCTTTATGTACGTAATACATAATAAACTTGACAAAGTTATTTAAATGTTGCAGATAAACCATGTGTTTGTTTTGGAGTATTTGCAATGCATTCCATCATGCTTTGCTGTTCCTTGGAGCATTAAGAACGTAATTTCTGTGAAACTACCAGAGAATAACAATTCATTTGTCTCATTCATAGCTATGTTCACACCACTCTGTCCCTTCATTCACTTTTTACCTTGTTCATCCACTGGTGCTCTCACCATCGTTCATTCAGCCTCTTTTGTTTCCATATGACACATGACCCTGGTGTTGGAACAGAAATGAATGATTTAAGTAAATACTGAAAATTTACAATTTAACATTTATTGCAAACTATTGATGTACTTAAAACATAACTTATACATAGCTGTCTATATATGTAATGTGTAGTTGTGGAATTAATTTATATTTATTGATAATTCCTTTAATCCCAGTATCTCTCATAATCTAACACTCTTAAAAATGAAAATGGCAGTAAAGCAAGAAGTGCCAAAGGTGACTTTGTTGCACACACTTTTATGTACTCTGTACTTTAAACAGAAAATAAAGCTGCAGAGCCACAAAGCTTGGCTAAGCTCCCATGTTTGAAGTCACAAGTCATTTCCCTTGCCTGCTTCTGTAACGGGGGTAATTTGAGCTTCTTTCAGAGCAACTGCTGCTAATTTCCCCTTGCTTTTTACACAAAATTGGGTGCATCCTTTTAGCAAAGTGGCAAAGTAAGGTAGCAGGAGGTGCTCATTAGCAAAGCAGATTAGATTAGGCTACAAACACACATTATGTCAACAACTGCTACAAATATAAGTCACCGTCTTTTAAGACATTCTGCTATTAATGCTATACTGTAGCTGTAATTTTGTTGAATTTATGGTCAATATATTATGGAACTTACTTAAAGGAGCTGTATGTAAGATTGTACTCCAAATAATCATAAGATGGCCATGATATTTCACCAGACATTAAGGAATTATATTCCTTTCAAATACGAATATCACTGACAGTAGTAGTCCAGCCAGAATATTCACATTTGAAAAGCTAAGTGGCAGCCCACAAGTAATGTTAATTTGTCATTTTGTGTTTTGGCCCGATGCGTCACCCATCACCTATCTCCCAATCAGGAAGTCAGTAGCGTTTCGGCATCCAGGTTGCCACTGTTCCCACTGAGCTGCAGCTGGAACATTTTTGATCACAAATGTCTGATATTACTAAACCCTAAACACCTCATTATGGTTCCCAAATATGTCGGGACAAAGTGAGAAACAAAGCAAGGATATGTATAGGAGATGCTTTTGAAAGATGGAGATGGCTGAAAGTGGAGAACAATTTGAAGACCGACACGACAAGTTTCAAATTTTCTACTGGACAGGTAAGATTCAGTGAAGTTTGGCTATTTTGCGACAGCCGCCCCGGGTGCCCTGGGTGCTGTGGGTAGCGTGGCTTCATACCACTGGTGATTGCAGTACCAGTTTTGGCTACAAACCTACAAAAGGCTTCTTTAAGATAAATGCTAAATGAGAAATTAGGATTTCCAAACTGCATATAAATCATTCCTTAGAGAGCAGAAAATATCATAATGGACTTTTCAGATGTATATTTGTACATTGTACTTAAAAATTAGTAAATGATAGGTCAAGAAAATTTTCTGTACTAAGGTGGCCTTATAGAGTTCATGCAATGGTCAATTAGGAGTTATTAATTCAATATACAAGAATGGTGTGACTGCAGCATAAGGGGTTTATGTTATATGGCCCTGAGACCAATTACATTAAATATTTATTACAGTGACACCATATGGCACATTTGCATCACATTTAAAGTCATATTGGTTAAAGAATTGGAGATTCCTAATTAACACCTTTTCAGTTACTCCATGTAAGTTGAGACAAGCTGTCAGTTGCAGGGGGGTTCATACACTCCTTTATATTTACTTGCATTTTTTAGGTTAGATCTAGATTATGTAAGGCTTTCTTTTGCATTTTACCACATAAAGTTAATTAACACTGTGAACTGCAATGAGCCAGTCAGGGACCTGACTGAATCACTATAAACTGTTGCTGATGGAGTCATGTCCGTTTTACACAATATTATGGCCTTTATTTCAAAGCAAACAGAAATGAAGTACACTCCAAAAGCGTGTTATTGGGTTTACTAATGACTGGTTTTGAAATGCCTATTTGTGTCTAGTTTTAATATGTTATCAACAAACATGTTTTATATTGCAAAACAAAGCAGGCCTTTATTTCCTTTTTAAAAATTGACTTGAAAT
>JAPTMW010000010.1:26463575-26476648 GCA_029822955.1 Ostorhinchus angustatus
TAAAATTGAATTTCAAGGTGTTTTTCTTTTTCAGTGTGAAAACAGTTGAGCCAAATTTAAAAAAACAGATTGATTTTCGTTTTCTCTTTCTAATAACAAAAAATAAAGTTACTACCTGACAGAAATGGAAAAACGGACCAAAAATGCCAGTGTTTTAATTTTCTGAGACCAGATGTTTTCATTTTCAAGGAAAAAGCACTAATGCCTCGGTTACAAAGAATAATACGAATGATGGGTTTGTACGAAATCTGGATATCGTAGACACGCTCCCTCTATGAATGTCTACGAACTCCAGATTTCGTACGAACTGGAAGATTCGTACAAACCCATCGTTCGTAAGAATCTTTGACCTAGGCATTAGCACTCTTTCCTTGAAAATGAAAACATCTGGTCACAGGAAATTAAAAAAGCAGATGTTTTTGGACTGTTCCATTTCTGTCAGGTAGTAACTTTATTTTTTGTTACTAGAAAGAGAAAACGAAAATCAATCCATTCTTTAAATTTGGTTTATCTGTTTTGACACTGAAAAAGAAAAACGCCTTGAAATTCTATTTGAATTATTCTATTTTAAAATAAAAATCAATTAACCACTAGTTTTTCTTTTGTTTCTGAAAGGAAAATCCAATTACCAAAAGACACACTGACCCTTTAGACATCTATGACAAAGTTGATAGAATAAACCTTATAGAGTGAGAAGTATGGAAATAATCACAGGAGACGAGTGCCACTACTTGTTCAGAAAGAGTGAAATTGAAAATTGTATGGCAGTAGATTAGGAAAAGACAGGAGAAAGGTGCTTTTTGAGGAACTCTGAATAAATAAGACGGTCTGGAAGCAAACTCTCATGTTCTTTTGACTGAGGACTAGAACAGAGTGAGTGAATGTTGACAGATGACTTATATGTTCAGCACTAAAGTCAACTGAAAACACAGCAGTGTCATCCAATACCACAATGCACCAGTGCAATAAAACTCAGGAATGGAAAACGTAGGCAGAGGTTTGACATTGTGAACCTAGAATTGGTGCCAAAATTGATTATGCTTAATGAGTTGTTTAGATGAAGTGCTTTAAGGACAAAAATGTATAATAAATATCTTGTGTGTCTTAGAACAACCCTGGGCGTCCACCACCAACCTTAAAGGAAATGATTCAAATGGCGGCTGAGATTGCAGATGGAATGGCTTACCTTAACGCTAAGAAGTTTGTCCACAGAGACCTGGCAGCCAGGAACTGCATGGTGGCTCATGACCTTACAGTCAAGATAGGAGGTACGTTTATGCTCAACACAACCAGCACAAAAGGATGGAGAATTCATTCGAGCCGCTTTGTGTTGGATTTAAAGTGAATTTGGGGCCAACCAGTGGTAGTTTTCTGAAGAGACAGTATAGTAGACTTCATGCACAGCTGGCTGGACCTTAGTGGCAAATGAGCATTGATGCAGATACTTTTTACACTGTTTCAAGTTCAGGGAGTTTAAACAAAAGCCGCTTCGTCACAGTGATCAAGTAAGTATATTATGATTATGAATAAATACTGTTTCTTAGCAGATAAAACATTTTACTAGATGGTGATGAGTCTTTTTTTCAGTTGTAGTTAAAGGTTCTGTTTGTGCATTCTCAGGTCCTCGTGTAAAGTGTGTGTTGAGGTCGGTTTTAAGGTGGGAGCTGGTCGTCAACAAAGACAGCTGTTAGCCTAGAAATGGAGTAAACTAATGTAATCGTACAACCAGCTCCCAGCATGTAACAAACTCCAACACAACTTTCCAATATGCATACACAAATTTTACACATTGAACCTTTAATAAATTCCATCATCAGCCAAATGAACTCAACAGGCCTCAGAAGAGATGATTTAACAGTTAGTAGTCTGAATAAAAAAGAGCAAAGGAAATTGGATAAATGAGAGAATAAGTGGTTCTTAGATGAGATGCAGTCAAAGTCAGCATCTGTAACTGTATGTAACTTGAGTTAAATGTTGTTGCAGACTTCGGCATGACCAGAGATATCTATGAGACAGACTACTATCGGAAAGGAGGGAAGGGCCTGCTGCCCGTCCGGTGGATGGCGCCTGAGTCTCTGAAGGATGGCGTGTTCACTGCACACTCGGACTGCTGGTCAGTAATGCCTTCACCCTGAAGTTTAGCACACATGGCAGTTCCCATTTTGACTGATAGTGAATGTCACGGGTCAAATAGGAACAAAATTAACCTGGAGTAGTTTGGATTATAAAGACGACACCTAACAGGGCAGCAAATCTGTAACGCGTGATCTTTTATACACAAATTCTGTGCTTTTAGTGATGCAAAGAGTCCATATAAATTTGTGTTTTTTTAAAGTTGGTAAAGAAATAATCAGTTTCCCAAACTTCCAAATCATTCCTTGTTGAGTTACTTGTGTCGTTTTGGGCGTGTATAAATCTACAGGATGCAGGACTAGAGGATATGCTGCTGCTGCCTCTGTGTCTTCATGGAGCTGTTAACCAGCGATGCAGTTGCCACAGATTGTTTTAACCTGTCAGCTTCTCTAATTGGCCTGTCCTCATTCTCCCTATGTGGTCTTGTTGTTGTGTCTTGTTTTTCCAGGTCTTTCGGGGTCGTGCTGTGGGAGATCAGCACTCTGGCTGAGCAGCCGTACCAGGGCCTGTCCAATGAGCAGGTCCTCAAGTTCGTCATGGACGGAGGCTACCTGGACCGACCCGACAACTGCGCCGACAGGCTGTGAGTACAACTACAACACAGATTATGACATGAAAAAGCTTGAGCCAGTGGAAAGGCACAGAACTACCTCTGTCTTATTTAAGCTGGCAAAACCCTGCCATGTCTCACTTAAAGTATCCAGCATTTCAAACCAAAAGCCTATGACTATTTGTGATTTCAGGGCATTTCATAAAATCCTGAAGCGGGGTGGGGTGGGGGATAGGGGTCTTGCAGAGGTCTGCCGTTTTAAAATGTGTATACCAGAAACCCTGGAGTGACGATTCTTTGTTACTGATTCCGCTACCCCTGCGTCCTCCTACAGACACAACCTGATGCAGATGTGCTGGCAGTACAACCCCAAGATGCGGCCCACCTTCCAGGAGATCATCGAGATGCTGCGAGAGCACCTGCACCACACCTACCAGGAGGTCTCCTGCTTCTCCAGCGAGGAGAACAAGCCGCCTGAGAGCGAAGACTTCGACCTGGACATGGAGAACATGGAGAGCATCCCGCTGGACCCGTCGTCCTACTCTCAGAGGGAGCAGTGTTTGGACAGAGACGAGGTGTCGTCCATGGGCCTGAGGGGCAGCTATGAGGAGCACCACATCCCCTTCACGCACATGAACGGGGGGAAGACCAACGGACGAATACTGGCCCTGCCGCGGTCCAGCCCCTCCTAACAAACTGTCCACATCCCGCACACACAACAATGCTACAGAATGAAATCTATTTTTGTTTTTGTTGTCATTTTATAGAGATCACACTTGTATCACTCTCTCTCTTCAGAGCCCCTCAGTGCATATCTCAGGACTTTATTTTCCTCTTCAGATGCCACACACTACAGTTTGTCCACACACGGATGCCAGAAGACACTTTTTGTATTTAAGAATGAACCTCCTGCGCCACGTCTCTTGTTCATTGATTGTACTTTATATACTGTATATATATTGCCAAGTTTGTGCTAGACTGGGTGGAGAATGGATTCAACTGTGAAACAAACTCTTGACAAACAAGAAGGCTGCTAAACCCTCTGTCCCTTTCCAGACTGTGTCCCCCTAACCCCTCCCCCCAAATTCATCACATGGGTTCATCCCGGGATGCTATGTTTTGGAAAAAAAGTGCCCTTCTATTTTGTCTGTGGCCTACATCGGTTGTCAGAACTGTCTGAGTCTTTGTATGTGGACGACGAACTGAAAATGAAAGACTTGAGAAGTCTTGTCGTGTCTGATGGCCAAGATGGTCCATCCTCGAACAAACTCTAATCCACTGGAGAAGCTGGTTGAAGTGGCTTACCTCCTCACACTCTGCAGTATTCCAAAATGGCACACAGGATAAACAGGATTTTTTTGTTGGGTTATGGTTCTTTTTAATTTATTTACAGTCTTTTTTTTCCTCTTTTTTTTTTTTTGAGTTTTCACATTTATCGCTGAAGGATATTTAAAACTGTTTTCAAAACACGTTGGCGAACGAGTTCCTCAGATTGACCAATAGCTGCTTCTTTGGTATATTTTAGTGGGTATAGAAGATAAAATATATAAATATATAAATATATTATTGATGTTTTTTGTACATAGCTGATATGTTGTCATTCTTGAGGTATTTCCGGTCATAGAAAAATGTTTTTACATGTTAGTCTCTTATGTTTATTTTTTCTAATCCAGAAAATCATACTAATTAGCATTTTTGGACTCATGATCAACAGCACTTGGTCTATTTTGCTATGCGATGCCTGGGAGAAGGAGAGTTTGGCGTCTTCAGCTTAAGATGTCTGCCCATCATATCAGGATCAAATAAAATAGTGCTGTAAATAATGCAGCAAGGTGCATTCATGACCATGCTCTGGCAGTGCTTGTCTTTGTGTATCATGCACTCATAACACTTTTTGCCAACATTGTTTTCAGTGACTTGAAATGTTCATGTACAGAGAGACAGAGTTCACACTAACATTTAGAAAATCTGATATTTTTGGAATAAAGTCATTTTGTTTTGAGAAAAAGTCTTAAATATTATGTAAATAATGTTGAGGGAAAGAAAAATTCCATTTGTCAAGGATAAAGTCAAATTTCAAGATTAAGTCAAAACAGTAAAAAACAAATTCTTGAAATATACTGATAGAAAGTCCAAATTTTTTGATGCTACACAATGTTAGCATTTTTATTAGCATATTTCATACTGGATTAATGACTTAATTCTTCACATTATTCTGTATTTTTTCTCCCTAATTGTGGTACCAATACTCAATTGGAGGAAGTTGTGGGTATTGACAGGGAAAATAAACACACTTTTAGTAACATATATTGCAAATATATAAACCTATCATTCTGTGGTATTTACGTTTGTCATTTGGGTCTATAATTCAAAGTAGGGGGTAAAATGTGTTGACTAAATGTATCTGTTGTCATGAAGGAATAACAACAAGAGCAGCACAGTTTGTATTCAAATGTAATCCTTAATGGCAATATTAGAAAAAGTGAGGACAGATCTGTTCCTGGTCCTTTTACAAATCAGCTCCAAGATTTACTGGGTTTGTCCTTTTACTGATTTACATGAAAATGGGTGTGGTAGTTTGATGTAACGTTGTCAGACAGACGTAGGTGAAAACAACTTCTTTGACAAATGTAATTTTGACTGAAGGTGAGCTGGAACTAAAATGATGTGCGATCGCGCCCCCTGCTGGACTGTGAAGGGCTAGGATGTCAAACAAATGTGCTCCTCAGTTTAATTGGAATGCAAAGTCATGCTATGAATACAGTATTCATACCCTTTACTTGAAAGTATCGATACAGCAACATGCAAGTAAAACTACAGTTATATCAGCAGCACATGGTAATAATGAATTCATAGTTTCACCAACATTGTTATCATCTTACCGTTGTTTCTGGCTTATTTTTTAGCCTTCAAACGAAATCATAGTTCGATTTTTTTTTTCACGGTGCTTATGTATATTTGGAGTTAACAGATCCATGTTAAACCATTGTTTCTGATTTAAGGAACAGATGCACACTTGAAAAACAATGCCTCTGATTAAACCGTTCGAGGAATGCCTTTTTGCCACTACTGCTCAGTGTCTGCCTGTATCATTAACATGAAACTAGAGACAACTCAGCTTTTTAATACCAAAAAGAGTTAATGCTAAAGAAAACATGAAGGTTAAAAGAGATGTAAAACCTAATGTGCATTCTTGTGCACGACAGACTAGAGCTGCCGTAAATGAGCTTAATCTGTTATAACATCTTAAATTGTCAGATGGTCACTTAGTTAATGTTAGATCTTATTAGGTGGCGTCATAGCAGGATAGTCAATGAATAAGATGTAAAAAATCATTACAGAGGTCATCTAATTATTATGGAACCAATAGTTTATTTAGGGAACTAAGCCTTTTGCCGCAGATGACTCCGACAAATCCGACTGTTACCATTTTTCCTTAAAGCATATTTTCTGTCTTTACTGTCATATGTCATTAGTCAGAAAACACTGTTAATTCAGTCTCACAATCATCTAAATAAAAAGGACGCCTTTGTCAGTTAAATAATGCCATGTCCATCCTAAATAAAGCCTAAATGCTCCAGTAGGTCATGGAAAGTTATACGTTTTTCCCCAAATAAAGCCCTCACTCTTTACAGACACCCCTGCTGGGCATAGTGTTGCAGGTAATTCTTTTCTGGGTAAGTCACTTTAAAGCTAAAACCCTCTTAATGTGATGTGCAGAGATACCGAGTGACCATGACATTTGCTGCGGTGCGTGCGGGGCTCGAACCAGCGGAAACACGACGTGGATGTCGCCGTGAATTTAACCAGAGGAGCAGAAGTATTCACTCAATGAACCTGCGGAATGCGTTTCACTGAACCGACTTCTCCCACAATGCTTAGCACAGAGGGAGGGAGGCTGGGATTTGTCTGAACACCCCTTCCCCTTCCCCTTCCCCTCCTCCTCAGCTCCGTTGTTTCTGGTTTGTGCACTTGTTCATCCTCCGTGTTTTTATCCTTGTGCTCAAACTTGTTGAGAGGATCGTCGGACTGTTTGCAGTTTGAATCCTTGTCACTCGGACTGAACTTATGCTTTGTTCCGGTACACATTCCTTTATTTCAACACCAGGTAGGAGAACACTGTTAGTAAGTTCTTGTTTTTTATCTGTATGTTAACACATAAACAACCTGTGATAACGTTCGCTATTTGGAAATATCGCGTTAAAGCCAATTAGCTAAGTAAGCTAATGTTAACTAAGTCAGCTCCGAATAACAAACTTAGCGCTATGTTACACGACTTATTTTGGCAAAGTACACTAGTGTTAGTTAGCTAATATCACGTCAACTTAGCTAATCTTACTGTTTTTGTCAGTTTGGTCAATAAGTGTTATAAATAGTTAGCTCAGTCTCCTTTAGCGTAGCCTGTTGTAGACATTCACCTGTCTCCACCTGTGCTTTTCCTCCATGAAACTCAAACCACCTGGACATGTTGACTTTTTTTTTTTTTTTTTATCTGTTTGTGTTTTTCCAAGTTTGTTTATATGTTGGTATCCAGGTCAGTCCTCTCAGTCAGTGTCTGATACTCTCTTTTAGTCAGATAAAACACAGACCTTTTAACACTTCCCTTTTTCTTTCTCCCCCCATTTTTAAAAACAGTCTCAGTTATGGCGCCGACCAGTTTCAAGGACATAATTCAGATAACTAAAACATTTTTTTCTGTCTAATTTTCTATTTAATGTTTGACGAGGTGGCGGAAAAATAATGGATAAATATAAATAAATTGGTTGCTGTTTGTTAGCTTGTATCTGATATACTGTGCATCCTAAACATACTGAAGGGCATGTAAAAGCTGCAACAGGTTGTTTGTTTTAATTAGTCATTCCTCAAATATTGAGTCCAAGGGGATACTTTAAAATTGACTGGGAAAACTGCAAATGATGTCATCACAAAGAAAGCAGGAATGTTAATCATTTCATCAATTAGCTGATGGTCAATGTTGTGTCTAATGGCCAGACAAGCGTTGATCAGAAGCAAATATTCAGATTGTTTTTGAGATCTGTAAAGAAAAATATGTTGTATCTGGATGTTTGTCATGGAGGTGCATTTACCTCTGGGGATATTTGGGCTGCTGCGTTTTGCACTTCATGCTGTTAGAATAGATATTTGGTGGCAGTTTCTATCTAATTCTTTGATCTGACTTTAGATAGATGTCAAAATCTTGCTCAGTGTTATACATGGGGACTGGGTAATATATAAAATGTATTTGGTTAATTAAGGTTTTGATTTCTGAAAATAATGCAAAGTGCGTAAATAACAAAATCAAGACTATTAATCTAGATGGTTCCTTTCTTGCTCTACAAAAACTGAAAATGGTACCTGCTTATGTCTTATAACATATTGATGGTGAATGTGTTTCCAGTGTCATGTAGCCTGAAGTCAACTGATTAAAATCATAAATTTGTCAGTGACATAAAAAAATAGATGTAATATTTGACCCACATCGCCGAGCTCTACAAAACAGAAAGTTATCTAAAATTAGTGCGTAAAATTTAAACTAAATACCAGTACATGGAATATGAATGGAGTGTTGAGTTTCTGTTGTCATAATCTGCACAAGGTGTATCTACAGAGGGAACTGCTTAAGTCTGTCATTTTTCTACAGTAGTGCAGGACAGACCTCCTCTTCCTTTTTTTCATTTTTATAATGATATCCAGAGTCAAAGTGCATTATCATCACCTATGTTTGAGTGTGGACTAGTTAGTTTCCATTTAAAGCTGCAGGAAATCCCAGGTTTTCACTCCTCTTGGTTCAAATCAGAAGAGTAATAGATGTACAGATGAACTTAATGCAGTGTCCTGCTTTTATAGAAAAGTAATGCTGCTTTTCCAAAGAAACAAAGCTCTCTCCTCTAAATGAACACACAAAGTACACTGCACCGGCCAAAAGAAAAGCTGTACATGCAATATTTGACTGCACCACCTTTTTTTGTGTTTTATTACAGGAGACATTCACTGTCACATCTTTTTTGCCACATAATGCTTATGTAGTGTCACAGTAAGGTTCATAATATTTTTCCATCCATAGTTGCAGTAATTTTTTTAGTTTTGATGACGGAGAATCAGACCACTGCACCAAGTCGTCATCACATCCCAAATTAGAGTCTGGACTTTATGGAGGATAATCCATGTAATGATGTCTTATTCTCCCTGAACCATTCTGTCACAAACCTGATGGTCCTGATCAGTCCTGGCATTGTCCAATCTGTATGAGGTTAAAGACATGAGAGGACACTGACTGCAGCAGTTAGAGCTCAATAACCTGTTCCAGCTGAAACATTATTAACCATTGCAGTACTGACCCATGGAGGGATCTAAACTATTTACTTAGTTAAATCCAGGCAGTTGCTTTTTTTTTTTGTCCAGGCTGTTTATTGAACTCTAACTGATGCAGTCAGTGTGCCGTGTATAATGTGGTTTACTTCAAAGATTGTGGAAGTAACGGTAACGGAAAAGAGACAGCAATAGAATTACTGAATTTCAAGATTTCATTTGTGCATATTTAAGGTTTTGTTTTGTTTTTTTTTTGAGTGTGTTGTGTCGATACCATTGGTGGTTCCATGCAGGTAAGAAGATAGTAGAAACTGATCCAGGTGATAGCATAAGGATGCAGATAGTAGCAGCAATGTGCCAACTACAGGAGGTTTAGACGAGCAAGTGCAGAGAAGATTCGAGTGAGGTAAAGCCTTTTGTATTTTTATTTTTCCAGTGTCGTTATGTATCTTTTTAATCTGTACAGCACTTTGTGAGATTTGCTCTGTGATAAGTGCTAAAAGTGCTAAAATGTACTTACTTACTTAAATCAGGCAGGTACAGGTAGTTTGTCATGGAAACCATCACCAAAAGGCAAACACACAAAACCATTACCTGAAAATAAAAAATAACCTTCACAAAGCAAGAAATGAAGTTAACCTGATAGAATGAATTAGCAAAATGACAGAAAAGAAAATATATTGAATCAAATTCTAAACTTATTTTCCGTGTCAAAATATAACATTTAACAAACCAAAATGCACTAGAATACAGCATTTAAGGTCTATATATATATTTTTTTTTTTTCGAAATTTTCCCGGGGGCTCGGGGGGATGTTGGGCGTGCCGCTTTTACACCTGCTGGAATATTACACACCCTGTTTTTTTTTTGTTTGTTTTTTATACACCCTGTTCCTCCATTTCTACCCAGTACCCCGGGCAGGTTTCCAGTCTGCGCAGCTCTCAGTATTTGTGCCTAATGGCTTTGTGTTTCATTCCAGTCACACATATGTACAATAGTTCAACAATGCCTCACATTACAAAGTGTAGGATTCACTTGTTTGTACTGACAGACCCTCTTTGGCATGCATGTACGACACACAGCACTAAAGGTATCACTGAAGTTAATGAGTAAACTGTGGGTCAAGGCAGTACCCACAGTGTAGGTATGTGTTCCCTTCAGTAAGGACCGTATTATACCCACTACTGTTTCTGGTAAATTACAGCTGTGTGATAATGGGAAACATTAGGAGGTGATTATAAAGCCTTAAGGATTTATTAGCGACAGGAGTGACACAGTTGACTGGTCTCTTTGTATCAGCTGTTTATGGCCTCCTGTGGCCCAGGGTTCACACTGTTCACCCTCAACGGCCCAATCAGGAGCAGACCACCAGTGTTAACCTGTCTTTTAATGACACAATATAAAGATCTTTCACTCATTTAGTCCAGTCCTGGGTGAGATGAGGCCTCTGCCTGAGTAAAACTGTTCATCTGAAACAGAGGCTTTAGCAGCAGTGGTTTTTCCATGGCCTCTCTGTTTTTTGTCCTCTGCAGGATACTGGGCAGACTTGCTGGTCTTGTTTTGTCTCTTGTAGGGAATGACCTGTATTTCATGCTACTCTGCTCCTTTTCCTCCCACTGTGGGTGAATCATTGGAGGTGTGGCTGTCACTCACAACAAGGGACAGAACTATACAACCACAGTATGGCTAATGACATACCATGAGCCTTGCAAACAGGTCTTTAAAGAAAGTAATATGAGATGATATGAGGCCCTGGGAAAAAGCACAAGAACCAGAGGCACTGGGACAGTGGTTTGGATCTATGTGCTGTGACAGAGTAGGTGGAGCACAGATAATGGTCTTTCCAAAAATGTCAAGTAAATGGGAAGCATACGTTTGTAAAATTGCAAATTATATGCATTTCCATAAACTGATTTAGAACAAATAATCTATGGTGTGTTGTATCGGCAGCAGGTCGAGCTGTGGGCTGTTATAAATTCTGTTACACATTTCGTTGTTGTATTCTGTCTCAAATGGCTGTAATGTCTTTTTTCATGGACACATCAGACACAGGAATAATTCAGTCCTCTCATTAGTCCACCACACTAGGGCTGCACGATCTTGGAAAAAACTGGCATTGAAATTTTTTTTAACCCTACAGTATATATTGTGATTTGAAAAAATAGTTGGGAGGATATACGTAATAGTAGTGTGGTGGCGACGTAAATGGTCAAACAAATTAATTGTTTCCTCTCGTGTCAACAGGTGGAAGACACTGTCAACATGGAACATGTGTTTCAGTTTCATCCTTCTTGTAGCTGAAATAATTCCACATAACTGACGTTGCTTTTCTTTTTGGCGCCAAGCCTTCATTTTCGGTGATTTTCTTTTGTTCGTTGCTCATTTTTCAATGTTCTTACCAGTGACTCACTCCATGTGCAGGGGCGTGGTCTGCTTCAGCATACTGATTAAGAACAATTGTGATTGGTGGATCTCTGCGCACAGTGTGTGTCAGGTACCAGGTTGAAATTAGATGAGAATTCGTCGATACTTAATTTGCCTCCTACATTGCAGGACCTGCGATGTGACTATTGCACACACGTACATTGCGATGACGATGCTCAAACGATATATTGTGCAGCTCTAGTCCACACTACCTATCGCACTATCAAACATGATTTTGTCACATTATTGGAATATCTTTAAAGACGAAGCAAACCGCTAATAAGTCAGCTGATCAGTCATGTGAAATAAATGTTTGCTACATTAGAATTTGGAACAAAAAAAGTTGTTTCCATTTACTCTTTGGCAAAAAAACAGCAAAAAAACAACTTGTGTGATTGGAAAAAAATTCTAATATTTTTTGCAAATGTGAGCATCTATGATTTAAATGCTCAATTAAGTTGTAAAATGTTAGGAAAGTGCCCACTAATTTAAGCAACCACAACTGATATCCTGGGTACAAAACAAAAAGTTTTAAAAAACAGTGGCATATTTAAAGGTCATTAATGCGTCCTGTGTTCAGTGTCTGTGAACAATTATCCCTACATTATGGCCTGCAGTTTACCTGTGACCATAATATAAGTTGGAATTTGTGACATTAGAACTGGAGCATTTGGAGTAACATTCCTTAAATCATTGCATGTTTCAGTTTTTTAAGTGTCCATTTTGGCAAAATTGTCACATAGATGGTCATTTGTTGTGTTTTCAGAGCTGTTTCCATCTGCAGAAGGAGCAGGGCGCTGTTCACAATCTGCCATGCTCATCTTCTTTTTTCTGTTTCATGATGGGCGACGTCCAGCAGTGAAGGTTCGGTGTTTACTGTGTAGTTCTTCATAACTGTCCATGTGGTGGCTGTTAAGGAGATATTAACCTTGATTGATATTGAAGCACAGCAGGTAACTGTAATGTACATTCATGCTGGATGTCACCTGCTATAAAATGGAAAAGACAAAGAGGAAGTTTGGTTTAGAGCTACTGAGAAACCTGAGGGACTCTGAATATTAATCCACTTCTGTCAATATCACAGACATTGTCCTCCATTTATTGCCTGAACAGAACTAAAAAAACATTTGATATTATATGGTGTTATCAGATATCATAAGAAGCTACTCAACTCGCCATCTATCGATAGGCAAGTTCTTTGGTTTTGCTGTTAATGATATTACACACTGACAATTTGCACTTTTAATAAAGGAAGTTATTTTTAGATTGTTTCATATTGATCTTCAAAATCATTTTAATTATCCAAAATGTAAAAAAAAAAAAAAAAAAGGCTTTACTGCAGTGATATATTAGTTTTTAATAATTTAGTTGTATTTGATCTTGTTTTGAGTGTGTTTTTAATCATTAAAAATTGTTAAAAATAAATTTAAAAATATTATTTATTAACATACGTTGCGGACGTTTGTATTGAGATTTGTGCTAAATTTAATTTGTTTTTGATCATGTAATAGTTTGCTACACTATGCTGCAAACAAACATTAATTTTAGGTGACATTTAATCTATATAATGTATATTATTGTGGATGGAGGCAGAAAAGCCAGGTGTAGATTACTGCACAAAGGCAGAATTAGATTTTCTTGGTCAGGATATGTACAG
>JAPTMW010000010.1:26648539-26663676 GCA_029822955.1 Ostorhinchus angustatus
TCTTTCTTTCTTTTTCTTTCTTTCTTTCTTTCTTTCTTTCTTTCTTTCTTTCTTTCTTTCTTTCTTTCTTTCTTTCAATGACTTGATTTGTAAACTTTGGTCCAGGTGTGCTCACACCCCGTCATGTAATGTATTTGGTAACACACATTACACATTATTTTTTATTATTAGTAGTAGTTTTGTCTGTACTTGTCTTTTTGCAGAATACTTTTTAAAACTATTCAAGTGATGTAACAAATATTTAAGTTTTTGTCAAGCTAATTTGTTTTGTTTGTTTTACTTATTGCCTTCTCTTTGTAATTTGGTGATAATTGTGCAAAATATGCTTTTCCACCATGTTCATTAGTGCTGATGAGACATATGTAAAGTACAGAGTACATGAAGGTATTATATTAATCTGTAATCCCTCAACTCTCTCAGGTTGTGCTTGTTTGAAGCAGCTGCCAATCCCTGGGGCACACCATCGAAAACAGAGCAACTCATGGAAGTTTTCCTGTAAATAAATCCATACGCTATCACACAAGAGTAAGTAATAATCAAACTTCTCATTCTTCTTTTGGAAAAAGCACACTGAGAAATTTGAAGTTTCTCAGGATGGATGCCGTCCAAACCTGAAGAGAGCATGCTGGGAGGTTTTTACAAGTTCAGCTCAAGTACTGTCTCTGCCAATACTTTGATCATACAAATGGAGCAGTGTGACAGTCTGGCCCAGTAACTGGGCTCAGATTGCCACTGTGCAAGTGTACATACATGTGTGAAACACACACATACTTGTGGATACGTCTGTAAACATGTTTTCAGTTCTTTTACTGCTTTTATGTCTCATAAAAAACTCAAGTTTAATTCAAGTTTAGATTGGAAAAACAGACGATTCTGACATAATTTTTGTTGCTGCCTCTGAGGTTTTTTATGGTGATAATAGACATTTAGAGAGAGAATTTACACATCGTTAGCCTCATAGCATGATTCTCTAAGTCATATTGTTGGCCAAATTGTGATATCGCCATCAATTTAATCAGCAGTGTTAGGAGAGTAGTTATGTAGATATCACAATTTGGCCAAAAAATAACAAATTAAAAATAAAAAATATGACTTAGGCAGTTATGCTATGAGACTAACGACATTTAAAATATAGTGAAAACAAGAAACATACAATTACAATCAGTGTAGATGTTCCTGAATTGATCACAAACACAACTTTCATGCAAAGAGTTTATTTATGAATCAGACTGCAGTATCATACAACAGTAGCACAATCATATGACTATGGATTATGCTCATATTTATAGATACAAAGATAAAGGCATGTTTTAAAAGAAAAAAAATGAATGACTTTTCTTTTAATTTACTCTAAAAATAGCTTTCAAATACTTGGCATAGTTTTGTAAATTAAATTATGAAACATAATGTTTTGCCCACTGGTTATACTATTGGAGTACCAAATGCAAATATACTTTATGAAAAACATTTTTTTTCCTCCTCTCTCTTGCATTTCATGCAAGGAAGAAAAAAAGATGTCAGTGAGTACAAAAAGCACTTAAATCTCATATGAAAATAGAAAATATTACAAGTGTGCATAATTACTTCATGTTGCACATAACCTGCAGTACAAAAAGTCGAATGACACTATGTTCAAGTGTACCTGACATGCCAATTATTTGGGGGCGTATGTACTGAAATAGCTATTTAAATGTCATCAGGGGCAGTTTACACATAAGACTGTGGCAAGGCCTTTCAGTCTTAAAAATGAATTGAAAATGAGATGTGTTAGTAATTATGGGTGTGCCAGCTTGTCCTCCCTGTGATGCTGACGTATGGGCTTTTCTTTGAAACACTGAATCTGATCCTGTAGTTTTTTGTTTTTTAAATTTTATTATTATTGTTTTTTTATCTTTAACTATGCTTTTAGCTTTGTTTGAAGTTCACAGTTTTGATTCAATGTTCCTACAGATAAAACAGCATGAAGAGCAGAAACTATCCACAATGCTACTCTACCTCTCCAGCTAGAGGGATGGCAGAACAGTAAATAAGTTGTCTTTAAAAACCTAGACGGTATGAAACAGTGCTTAGTACGTATTTGGCATTGCCTGGAGGGTAATGTAATGCACACATAATAAGGCGATATGATACTTCCAAATTTACAAGAAATGTTTAAAATACTGAGACAAACTTCTGAGTTGATCAAATGCTACAACTGTAAATGCTACATAACAGTTAACTGATCTTTTTGAGTGACTAAACAGTGATGGATACCTATAGGTCTGTTGTTGATACATTACACCATTGCAGCACTGCTGTTGTGGAAAACCACATCACTGCATTTTATTTATTTATTTATTTATTTTGGCCAAAATGCATTAAGATTTTAATGACCTTCATTTATTTTAGATGTAATAAACATCCACAGTTTTTTAGAAAGAAAAAAAAAAACACATTTTGGCAAAGATGTGATTTAAACCCAAAAGTCTGCATTTTATCCTTTAGTGCAAAAATGTTATAGAGACAGCAGAACCTTTACACAAATGAACATGTTGCTGAATGACAAAAAATTTAAAAAGGGCGAGAAAAGAAATGAAGGAAAACAAAAAACAACCCTTCCTGTTACAGTCCCCCATATACTAGTATTTAACTGGTAAATACAAAGAAACTACAGTTGAAATATGAATACCCACTATTATACATCAGCTTGTCTAAATACTGATAGTTGTGTGCTGTCTAGAAATTATATAATAGTACTTTCCAATAAATTATTTTTCTTACATTGCTATTGTTCATAGCTACACCATGTTATAAAAGAGTTTTTTAGATGTACCTTAAAACTTTAAAAGATTTTTATTTCAATTGCAAATAATATCCACAGCCCCAGTTTTCCTCTGGTGTTACTGTACATGTTGTTAAGTACAGGCTGTGTTCTATGGATGTATCTTCAACTGCTATAATTTTAACTTGAATTAGGATTTACCAGTGGAGGTATGTACTTTTCAAGTACACAATTATATCTGATTTATTACCAACTCAAATTGCTCACAACTACACAGTACTTAGTCAGTTGTTTAAAAGTGACATTTTTCTTTGCATTTCAGCTATGGTCTTTACATGTACCCATGGTGCATCCCTAGAACTTATGATTTCAATAACAGTTACTTTGACTTATTGATGAACTGAAAAGGTGTTTGTGGCCAAAAGTCAAGGGCATCAATGGTTGTCCATTGATTTAATGCAATATCTCAACAGTGGGTTGACAGTATGGAAAACAATTAGGTGGAAATATTAAGGTTAAGGTCACTACAACCTCAGAAAACACATTTTTGGCCATAATAGATAGTAACTGAATTAACTGGACAAACACATGAGGATATGAGAATGTTTTGACAGAAGTTTTGCTTCTTGTTCTAAATTTATCAGCTCATGTAAGTGTGGTCATTACTCACCAATATACTAGAGTTGACCATATAGTTACTGGGTAAATGCTGAGTTAGTGGACTGTAAAAGAAAGGGTTACTAAATATCTAACTAAAATGCATTTCCAAATAGGTTTTGAGGAAACCATAACATAACAGTACATGACATAAATTGGAAGACATAACAAAGACAAAAAACATATACAACATGGATCTTATCTGACACCTGACATAAGGAAATACAGCTGAGATGGAAATAATTTACCAAATACCACAAGGAGTGTCCGACAACAAATTCGGTTAGCGTATGAAGAAGCATTATCAAAGAGGAAATTATGGCACAATCAGAAAAAAATCTCCATCGCATCAACACCTGCAGTGATGAACCCCATCGCTTGTGGAAAACCAAACCGTGTGATCAAGGCACACCACACGGCCATCCCTACTTCATTTCACTCTCTTAGATTTAAAGCACTAGAAAATTATGTATACTCTCAATATGATACTATACAGACGTATGATATTTTCAGCTTGATAGAAGTGCGGAGAAATAAAATTTCATGGTTAAATACAAAATATCTCTTAAAATATTTAAAATATACTTTATTTTGTACATTATGAAAACTGATTAACAATTTTGATGATAAAAAAAAATAAATATTCCATGAAATGACGTCTCTTTGCGGTACAGATGAATGAACATAGATATATACTATGAAGTAAAGCACCCACCCCCTATTAAACGCCCAAATACCCTGACACAACTCCATATCCCTGTAATATGATTTGAATGAAATGTTCGCATTAGAACTCCTGACAATGGTTCCTATAGGTAGCTCCACTACACCACTGAGCTGTTTGTACAACAATATTGCTCTACAAATCTTTTTTTTTTCTTTATTTTTTTCCTTTTTTTTTGTCCTATATCCATATATCCATCTTAAATGTTTATCAAAGTTGCCGGCCACCACTTAAATTTAGTCTGTGCCTTTTTATTGCTTCCTGAAATTACCTGGAAATGGGAGCTTTACATCTGATTGATCAGGGCACTAACCCAGGATTTTACCTGATCTAATCCAAGAAACACATCTAGTTAAAAAAGGCAACTCTTCCCCCTCCAGCTTGAACCAGCACATTGTAGAATAGGTCATTAATCTATCATGTTATACAGTATAGAAAAGCTCTTCACTGAAGAGCCCTATGGGGTTATGTTTACAATGTGTACAAAAGCAATGAGACAAAGGGCACAATGTTGTTGATTTTTTTTTCTTAAAAAAAGAAAGGCTGATTGATCTAATCTGAAAATTAAAAACAGTTCTTAAGCCAGAGACAGTGTTTTCCAGTCCTCAAACAGCTGTCGCCTCACCACGACAATCAGATAAGCAGTTAATTTTGGTGTAGTTTAAATGCAACAGAAGAGGTTGTGAGACTAACCCTCCTAAGTCTAAGGTAAGTAAAAGAGAATCGCTTACATTCATATCCTTAACAGCTCGCCCGTAAACAAACAAGATTTGTTCATTATGCAAAGAATGCCTTGACTGTATTCACTATGGACATTTCAGAAGTTCTAGTATGCGCGACAGAATTGCATAATGTCTGCCAATGAGAAAAGCATAGGGAGGATACAATAGAAAGGACAAGCCGCTACAAGAAGACTAACTAGTAGAAACCCTAGAAGAGAATGGGCTCGGGGATGGAGGACAGATTGGGAAGGTGGGAAGTTTGTTCCGGGACACTGTTTGGGAAAGGGAGGGGAAAGGGTTGGAAGTTGCCCTGCAAGTTAAAGGGGGCACCTCCCTTTGGCAGTGGAACAGCACTCTTAGTAATCAACGCAGCGCAGAGGGTGAGGGTGTACACAATGCTCTTGTCGGACAAGAAGGCCATTTCAGTGTCAAGATGAGATGAAGGCATTCTAGTAGGCAGCCAGGTCACAGTGTTGGAGCTAAAAACCTCAGATGGAGATGATGGACGCAGTCTTTCTACTCTGTCTTCACTCCGCTGGGATCATGGGGTTCTTCTAGGATATAGAGAAAAAAAACAAAAACATTCATAACAGGGCATTTTCAGCCGTAGCTGGTTTTGTCTAATATGTAAGTTATCACAGTTATCTAAGCTGAAGAAAAACAACATAGTGCTTATAAACAGTAGAGGATAGATGAAAATGTGTCACAGTAAAGAAAGCAACAAGCCAAAAAAACAGAACAATAAATAAAATTGTTGAAGGTATACACCAGGATTAGGTGATGCATTCAGAAATGTTGTCATATTACAAATCTCCATATCAGATGACATTGGTAATTATTGCAATAATTGTTAAATTGCTATTCCTCTCAAACCATCCTGTTATTTGTGGTTTTAAACAATAACAGACTCATAACAGATTAAGTGAGATGAAAATGTCATAAAGGACACAAGATAAAAATCCAACAGCAGAACTTTTCACAAAACTAGATATGTAAATTTCTAAATGCTTATAATTTTGGGCGACAGTGGTGCAGTGGTTAGCACTGTCACCTCACAGGTCCTGGGTTCCATTCCAACACCAGCCAATAAGGGGACCGTTCTGTGTGGGGCTTGGATGTTCTCCCCATGTCTGCATGGCACCTAGGTATGAATGGGTTTTTGTCTCTATAAGGCATGCCCAGGCTGGCCCCAGGAGTAGCTGGGATAGGCTCCAGCACCACTGCAACCCTCTCAAATAGTTTTTTTTTTTTAGGAAAACAACAAAAAACTTTTTGTGTCTTTTTTTGTGTGCTTTAGATAATGATTTACACAAAATAGAAATGTATTTCATGAAATGATTATTGCATTACAAAAATATGTTACGTACAAGAATTAGAACTACCTTTTTTTATTGCCCAGCCCTACTGAAAATTCCCTCAATTCTGACAACAAAGGATAAAGAAATGCCTTGAAGTGGAAGCAGACATTAATAAGATATTGTTTCAGGCACGATTTGACAAAATCTAGGGCACATTATGACTATTGTAACACAGAGACACATAGATTTCTAATGGCCATAAAATTTTAACTTCCAATTACCATTTTGAATTCTTCTGCCATCAGTAAATTTCACACATATAAATATACGTTATATATTTAATCTCAAAACATCACTATGGTCTGTGAACATGGGCAGAGCAAATATATGACCCATTAAACAAATAACTACAAGAGAGATGCATGTTTTACTTAAGAGAGAAACACAGGAGTGCACGTTACTTTGCCAAAAGAAAAGATACCTTACATCATAATTATGTTACTATATATTAAAAACAGAAAAGACTGACATCAAGATCTTGTAAATTATTAGAACAGTTAAGTCTAGTAATCAATAATAGTAATGTGGAAACTGTTGAAGAAAAATGCAGAAAAATGTTCACCTATAATAGTAATATAAAGAATTACTAAAATTATGAGATTTTATCATGTAATTACATTGTGATGTCCTTTTTTTGTGTATGCATTACGAGCTAGTAAGTCATAATTGCAAAGTAAGGTGTTTTCTTTTGGGAATTCAATCGGCTTTTGTAACTTGCAAAGCGTTCGCACAGAAATCCAATGTATCCATCTAAAATCTGTAGTTTTCTTACCTGAGTGAGATGACTCCTCCTCAGTTTGCAGCCCTGTCTCCTCAGAGACCTGATGTGAATGGGTGACCTCTTGATCATTTTCATTGTCTGTTTGAGGGGTAAGGAGGGCTTGCTCCACTTGCTCACCCTTGCCCTCGCCCCTGCCTTCACCCTCTGCCTCTGTCTCTGTCTCTGTCTCCCCTTCCCCAGAGTCAGTACTCCTGATGCTCAAGCGTCTCATACGATACATAAAGTCCACCTCCCTCATCCGTGACAGTCGCTCAACTGCCACTCGGCCTGGAGAAATAGCAAGTTTGTTCTGCAGGGCTTCGATTCGAGAGGTGAGGCCCCTGCTTCTCCTCTCACCCTCCAAGCTAAGAGACAGCCTGCGATCGAGGTTTGGGGGTACTGAAAGTGGCAGTCTGTCTGGTGGAAACTCCGGTAACCCTGGGTGGTCTCGTCCCAGATGAGTCTTTAGACCAAGTCTATGCTCTGGGACAGCAAATGGCTTCTTCTCTTGCTCCTGCTTGTTGTCCGTCATTGTACTGTCTTGTCCCTCACACTCTCTTTCCTCTTGAGCTGTTTGTTGATCTGCACTGCCTTCAGATGCTTCTCCTGTAATGGCTTCCTTTCCTTCACATTCCAGTTTTTCCCTCACTCCTTCACTAACACTCTGTTCCTCTGTGACTTGAGAGTCTGTAGGCACGTCAGTCACTAACACTGTGGACGCTCCCTCCTCTGTAGATCCACTCCCTGGTATGCTTTCAGCAGGATTAACTGTACACAATTTGTCCGGGTTTTCTACTTGAGCATTGTCTTTTTTTTCACCCCCACCCACATTTTCCTCTGTCAGTAAATGCTGTTCCAGTGTTTCAGCACACAGGTCAGACCCTGACTTCGTGAAGTTTGAGTCATTTGGGTCCTGTGTTTTTGTATCCTCTGCTGGACTTTCTAATGCAGCACATTGTGGTGGACTGCTTTGATTGGCTGAGCTGTCTGAGCTGTTCTCCTCATGAAGTGGAGGCAGCGGGCCCTGTCTCATCTGATTTTCAAGTTCTCTTTTGCAAATAGGGCATTCCTCCTCTGACTCAACACCTAGATCTTGAGTAGTCTCATCACCAGGTTTAGACGTCCCTGTAGATGTTTTGTTGACATCTGTTGAGTCTCTAGACTGACGCAAAGCCTGGCATATGTCCTCATAGTCAGGAGGACTGGTGAGCGTAGAGGCGTCCTGCATGGGCTGTCTATCTGCCCATGGCACCTCTGCTGCTGTGGTGTGCGTAGTTGGACTGAAGTCACAAAGTGGTGTCTCAATAGGCTCATCCGGCAAGTCTAGTTTTACTGTCCTTCCATCGTTGCTTCGTCTACGTGAAAGATGCGCAACAACCCTGTATTCTCTAAAGCCTGTCTCTCGGGGTGGGACAGGGAGCTCCTCCCTAAGCTGCTTGCTGAAAGTTACTGATTTTGTCGCAGGCCTGGAGAAGGCGCTTTTAACCTCCCTGTATTCTGGATCAACCGACCAACTAACTGCACTACGTCGCAAACTGCTGGGCTTGTTGAGAGGTTCTGACGTCAATCGAATTTTGATACGCTCAGGAATTTGAACAGAACCATTTGGGGCTTTATTGCTGGCAGTGCCTAGCTCCAAGATGTCTTTGTAGGCCTCATTGAGGTCTTCTATGCACTTGTCAACGCTGGGCTGTTTGCTGCTCTGCTGCTGTTGATCCTGGACTTCTTTTTTGATGTTCTCCAGCTCTTTCACAGCATCCCATGTTCGCTGGCTGGCTGGTTTAATCACAAATTGGTCAAATGCCTCCTTCCCACTGTTTGCTGCTGGTTTGGTCTCCTCCACATTTCCTGAGGGTGGTACTGCTGGCTGCTGAGCTGTGCTCTTGTTCAGCTGGTTAGAGAAAGTGGCGGTTAGGGAAAAGGCGCTGTTGCTGGACAGTTTTAGGCTCTTCACTCCCTTTATAGGAAAACTGAAGGCAGTGCCCACTACACTGCTGCTATCAGGTGGAACTTCAGTGTTGGGCGCGGCAGGGTCTTGTGCTTCCTTGTCTTCAGGGGCAGGTTTCCGGGCCTCTGGGCTTGTTTGTGTTTCCTGGTCTCGATACTGGTTTGCAGGCCAGGATCCTGACAATTTCAGCTCCTTGTAATGGTTTATCTTAGGTGGTCTACAGGATACTTTTTTAAACATTTTGCTGCTTGCTCTGCTGCTTGTTTTGCTGCTTGCTATGCTACCAGTTAGTGCTTGCAGCTCAGCCTCAGCTGAAGATGTGCTTTGGAGACTTTGGTTTGTTAAATGGCCAGTTTTGTTGTTACTAGGACTATCCGCCGGGTCTGGTGACTTCTCATTGTTGTTATTCTGATCACGAATTGTACCTGTGAGCTGCGGAGTTACAGGAACAGACACCAAACAAAAAATTGTCTCACTAAGTCTCTTTTTTAAATTCTTGGATTTGTCTTTCTCAGGTGGTTCAGGTTGTTCCACCTTTTTTACTTCTGTCACAATTTCAGAGACACCCTGGTCAACCGACTTGCATGGGGGAGGGGGTGGTTTACCCAGAATTGAAGAGGGAAAAAACTGACTACGATTTTGTTCTGGACCTGCACTTTCACTTTTTCTGATTCCCCTGTTGCTCCATCGATTACTACTGTCGTTGTCATTGAGAGCTGTTTTGCGGTTGTCAGTATTAAGAGCTGGCCCCTGTTGGGGAGGAAAGGCACTATCAAGTGTAGATTGTCCTAAAGTCTTAGCGGAAGGAATCTCTTTGTTGACGTTTCGGATCTTGTCTGAGTCAGTGAGAGAATTTCCGCTAGGCCCTCCTGAGGTTTGTTTCACTCTTGGGTCTTCAGTGGGTAGTTGACAGACATGACTTGGTTGTTCTTCATGTCCAGAATGCACCTGTTTCCGGTAGGACGCACCACGATCTCCATAATGTTCCAGCCACGAAGTACTTGTCTGTCTGGAAAACCACCTTCCAGGATCTGACATAGGCATCTGCAAAGCTTCTGCTCTCCATCTTAGATTTGCCATTTCATTCCGGTTAATTGAAACTGTTCTAGGGGGTGGGGGTCTTTTATAAGATGGGGGTGGGATGTAGCCTGGAGGCTCCATTCCAGAGATGGCAGAGTGTTGTGCGAAATAGTCTTGTCTCTCACTCCTAGTATAATAGATAGACCTGTCTTTTTGTTTGGCACCCTGGTCTATAGCGAGCATTTCTGCGCTACCCCTTGTCTGCTGGTGAATCTCATATGACGGAGGCTTTAAAGGCCTGCTGAACCTGGGCTTTGGTAAAAGTGCAACATGGCTGCTTGGCCCGGCATTCCTGCCCCATCGGTCCCTGCCAAGAGCACCGCTGTAGACATACCTACTATAAGGCCCAGAGAAGACAGTACTGCTTATCCTTTGTCTATCAGGTAGGCTCGGCCTGGATGGAATAAGCTCTCTACAGTCATTTCCATCAGGTGACAAAACTCGGGGAAGAGACTGAGACTTTGCTTTAGTTCTAGGGTGAAAAAATCCCTCAGGTGTCCTCAGACGGTACTGGTCCTGAGCCCACCTCTCCCCATCCCCATCTGACAATTGTCTGCCCAGGCCCACAGCGGGCCTCCACTCCTCTGTACCAAGGCTCTGGCACTTCCTCTCCCCAGTTACCCTTAACTGACCAGGGGCTGAATCAGGGTCCCGCAGCCATGAAATGTCCTCCCATAGCTGCTGCGCTTGTCTCTCAGCCCTGTGTTCTTCTGCTGTTAATAGGGCCTGTGGCCTCCATGCTGTAGCAGAGGCCCTCAGCTCCCTGCCATCAGCATAGTCCAGAAGGATGCTGAAGTCCTGTCCTCTCCTCCGCCAATAGGAAACATCCCTCTCATCATGGCTCAGTGGTTCTGAGTAAGTTAAACTAGGAACATCATAGAACCTGTAAATAAAGAAAGGCGTATTGTTACTAAGACATTTACCCTTAAACAAATGATAATCACATTAAGTTACGGTATCTGTCAGGTATGACTTTTTTTTTTTCACAGTCATGAAAAGCAGAGCTAGCAATTCTAATCAATACACTTTTTTCAGATTCAGTGAATATCAACTCAGTGTTCACCAGCTAACTGTTCTGTATGTCTGCTGAAAAAAATGATGTTTGTACACAACACAGGTTTTGGCTCATACAAGCAAGACTAATCCAGGCTGGAATACGCCTCCCTGTGGCTGACTGGCTGGAATCCAGTTAGCGTGTAATACCACCGACTGCCATTAGATGCTGGCAATTCAAATTGGATGATTAGATCTTATTTGCTTTTTTGGACTCTCTAAAAAGTGTACTTGTGTTGATTTTGTAAAAATATTGTGAAATGATGTGATGTCTGCCATGTGGGCGATGATTGTCAGACATCTTCCTCACCTTCTGAGCTGGGCTGAGCGCTCTACTAGAGTAGTTATGGTTAATAAGCTGTACTAAATATTCTCTCAAGAGACTTGATTATGCAACTATTTATTGACGTTTACTTCTGCATAATTGGAGAGCTATTAGCATAACCTAGGCACAATAGGTAATCTTGTTACTAATTAGCCAGATGACCTGCTAATTAATGTACTTATAGATTACACCAACTTTATACATTATTTTTTTCTAACATAGCTGCATGTGTTACCATTTAGTAAGTAACAAAAATTTCTAGATGGTTTTTAAAATAGTTCTTAGTTTGCATTGTGGTCACTCCCAATACCCCTCATGTTTTCTTCAGATCCCCCAAGTGGTCTAAATATACGGATGAATATAATGCAAACTTGAAGCTTTGACACAAGGAGAGGTGGAATTTTGGTTGCAGAGCTTCTGACAGTGGACTGAAAGGAGGGATGTGTTAAAATATCAAGATTTGTGCACCTTTAATTTTCATCACTCATACAAACACTGTTTTGTGTCTGAAAAATAATAGTTAATTACACCTTGACAGAAATAAATATTTCCATTTTAAATCAGGAGCAAAACATCTAAATTTTAAGTGTAGAAACTGATTTAATGTTTTTTTAAATAAAAATATAGCATTAAATGGGGGATGATGAGTAACATAATAAAGTAAAACAAAAAACAAACAAAAAGAAACATTATCATGATCTATTACATGATTAGAAGAAATAAGCATAGCAACACTTACTCTGTCCTTTGGAAATGTTGTCATTTTAAGTCTGTAATCTTATACTGTATCCTGCTTGTGCAGTATCCTGCTCCTGTCAATCATATGCTTTGGCTTTGGAAATATTGGTTTTACAACACTACTTAATTGAGTAGAGCCAGCAGATGAGACAGAAGTGCTTAAGTCAGCTGCTTCCTTGAAGACGCCTTGAAACTGTGATGCCACTGCAATATGATCTACATATTAAATTGTGCTGACCTTATCTTGGAAGTTGGTCGTCTGGACGGTGGCTGTAGCTCTTAAAGAAAGTCTAAGGAAAAAAATCCATTACCTGATCTGACATAAAATCATGTGTACCGCCTTCTCTTCTGTGTAATTGATCACATAATTCAATTAGCAAGATGTAACCTTTTTGGAAATACAGCACGACCTTCTCATAAATTATAAACTTATAAAACTCTGCTTCGGTGTGTCAGAATTAAACATGTAGTTTAGCTTGGGGTACACTGATCAAAAGAGATCCCTTTTGATTGTTGCTAGGGAGAATAGCTCAGAGATTCCTGTAATTTTTGCTAAAGCTAACATCAAAAGGCAACTGCATGGTGAGCAACTGTAGGCATGTTCATAACAGTGGTTCCACTTTAGAGTGATAAAACACTGCTGCCTGGAGATAATTTTAGTAATGGTTTAATTCTCAGCTCTTAGGTGCATGATATATCTGGAATATATGTTGCACTGCCAAAACAATTATCTCAAAAACCACACAGTTACAAATTAAGCATAAAATATCAAATCCTTGCTTCTCTGCATTCTCTGCAAGATTACATAAAATAGACAAAACACATTCAGCAGGATTGGTAGTAGTAGAATAGTAGGATTCGTTAATAGTAACAGATATTTTAAATGAAAAATATCCATATGTTATTACATTTACATTTTTAAATTGTTCAACAATGCTACATTCCTGGTAGTATTGTTGCTGTAACATATAGAGAAGCAATCTTAATACCGCTGGATATTCCCAGAGCAGTAGTCGGTTATTTCTAATTGAATGATGCATGTATATTGTAATCTTTACTGGAATAGAAATGTAACCGCTGAAATAAAATAAATCAATTACCTTATTGGGGTAGATTTATGAAACAGCCAGATAAGGACAGTGTTTTGCAGATTGCAGTTCCATAACACTAATCATTAGAAATATAATGATAAAAATATATCACAGACATTTTACAGTACAATTATGCAAAATATCAAAAAAAAAAAAAACAAGAACTCAATATTGAGATGAAATAATGTGATCACTTTAGAGAGACATTTCATATCTGCACTGCACAAAACCACTGGTAGTCACTTGACTCGTTCATTTAAGCAGCAATGTCAATGGATCATCCTCAGCAGCATATGCTACTGTATGGCTGAGGGGAGCCGCGCTGTGCACACTTGCCCAGCAACATGCTTACATCACAGAGCACGTGCTGGGCGTCATTCAGTGTGCCAGTGTTTACAGTGGAGTGATTACACGCCTGTCTTGAGGCATGTTCAGTCCTCCTCAGTTTGCTTACTGTCTAGTGCTGCTGTTTACATCTGCCTTGCCTGGTGGAGGCTGCAAGACGATACCGGTGCATGGGTGGGCTCCACAGAGACATAAACCACCTCTCCACACAGGCATGTAAACAACTCCAACGAGTCCAAAGGCACCTTTCATAATTCCTCATATCCCAGCATAAGATGTGTCAGTGGTGCTGCTGCAGCCACAGTGTTCTGCAGCTCTGAAAGGAGGGGAAAGGAAAGAGGAGGAAGGAAAAAAACCCTACGCAGTGCAGACTCAGTTTTGCATGCAATACCAAAGGGCCCCAGTGAGAAGGGGGGAAAAAGAAGAACGTAAAGGGTGTGGGGATTGCAAAAGACATGAAAAAAAAAAAACCACTCACCCACTATCTGTAGCAAGAGAATCACCCAAGGGCTGAGCGTCACCTAGGATACCGATGCCGGCTTCTTTTCTCCTTTGGTTCCTTTCTCCGCTCTCGTTGTCTATGGCGGGGTAGCCCTTCACCAGTGCCTGCCTGCTGCCATAGATGCCTGTGATAGATGCCCCCCGGTCCGCCTCATACCCGTTCAGTGTCCCGCGGCCAGCCCTGTTGTCCACAAGTTCACGCTGGCAGTCAGCAGGACGCTTGTCGTAAGGCGTGGCAGACGGAGGGCCGCTCTTGGGCAATTTATATCCATGCGAAATGAGGAGGTCCTCCACACTGTACATTGTGGTGTCTCTCTCACTTCTGGGCAGGAGGGCAAAGGTGGGTGTGTTGCCTTATGCGCAGTGCTGCTGGTGGAAGCTGGTGCACGGTTGCTCAGCAGAGGCCATCACTGAAGGGAGCACAAGGGAGGGGAAAAGGAAACGTGAAAAGGATGATTTGTGCATGCACCTACAATGAAGACATGTCATGGTCAACACATTAGCTGATGTTAGAAGACAGGGTTGGTTCGCATATGTTTACATTCCCTCTCAAGGTTTTCTCATATATTACTTTTACATCATAGACTATACAGAACACTTGGTGAATGGGGAAGGCCTGTGTACAGGGAAGAATCTGATGTGAAGATACACATCACGATACGAGGATTACTACAAATTAAATTGTGACATATTACTATATATTGATATCTATTCTATATATTCGAATCTCACTTTAATTTATCTGTCGTAGTTTAAACAACATATCACCCTATGCATAAAATCTGAGTAAAAAAAGTTTGCTTTTTATGTCATTAAAATAGTGTACATTTGCATTTATTACAGCCCCTGCAACATTGTACGCTACTATTTAGTCACAACATAAAATGACCCAAGAGATGGGTTTCTATCCAGCTGTGTTTATTTGTTTATTGAATTTTTCATACTTGGGACAAGTGGAAAAGTTGATGTACCAATAAAAGGTCATTGCAAATAAGCACTATTAATTGAATAATTCTGTGTGTCTGCATGAGTAAACTGACAACAGTGTTGAGTTATTTAACACAAGAAACAAAT
>JAPTMW010000010.1:26720743-26731704 GCA_029822955.1 Ostorhinchus angustatus
TTGCACAGTAAAATGGAGTCCTGGTGGTCTACAATCTAGATATGTGCGCCTATATGGACAATTGGTGGATGGACGCAAAAGGAGACTGATGGTGACAATCTAGATGACGCACTACGCTTGATAGATGGATGGATCAGAGATATCCTCTATTACAGGGTAATCTGTAAGGCAGCCAATAGGCTACAGAAAGCCAGAGGCTAAGCCTGTGAATCACTGTCACATTGCAAAGAATGAACAAATCTCACCTGCACAGTGTAGCAACTTGTAGAGGTATAAGACCCGGATTCAGCAGAGGTTTTATCATGAGAAAAAAGCAAATGTGGTCCAAGAGCGAACCGGTGTTGACAGTCTTGGTTGGATAACACCCATTTCTGGTGTTTACCAGCGACGCAGCATCAGTCCACTCCTGTTCGCTTTTCCAGGAAAACAAAGACCACCTCGATCCGACCACTCAGCATTCACAATCCATATAAAGAACCAGCGCAAGCCAAAGAATGACCAAAACGTGTGGAACGAAATCCGAGGCGACAAATACTCAGATCAGATAAAGACATCTGTAGAACATGTGCGAAATGGTGGCAGCGGATGAGCCGGCCGCGCGGAGAGCCCCATCATCTGTGCATCTGATGGAGTCAGTCAGGTGTGGAGCCACTGAGCGGCAGAGGATGCTGTCATCAGCCCAGCCCCTTCACCCTGCCTCCTGCCTCATTTCCAAAACAGAAGGGACAGTCTGTCAGACTCTCAGCAGCTGCATGTAGAGTCGCAGAGGAGGAAACGGGAATGGGGAAGGCCTATTGTGATGCAACGACTATGTAATATCACCGTTATTTCATGGGGTAGGCCTGTAGTAAGATTTCTGGCTGACTTGGTAAGGTTATGGACCTCTAGAATATTAGGCTGTAGTGAGCTATCTGAAGCATCGTTTATAATTAAGAGGGTCTATCCATTTACTCTTGCTGATGTCGTCAGACAGTCACAGTACACTGTAATCTCAACCACTATTTGGATTCTCATTTATTCACCTATCCGCTAGTCGCCCGCCCGCCTCTAGGTGGCAGAGTGTACACAGGCTGAGGCCGGTGCACTGTCTTTGGTGCCGCCTCCAGTCCAGGGCGCCCAATAAACTCCGACAACGTCACCGTGCGCGCCCCTACGCCCCGCCTTCTCCGCCCCAGGCCGCAGCCTGTCCTTTTGGTTCTGGTCTATAGTTTACCAACATGTCGGTGTTCGGGCCAGTGGTGAAAATTCACCCCGTCGTTCTCGCTTCTATTAGCGACTCATACGAGAGAAGAAATGAAGGAGCGAGTCGAGTGATTGGGACTTTACTTGGTAAGCTGAGCCTCTTATTGATGAATTTATCCGGTGTTTGGCCTCCTGTTAATGCATGCGGTCGGTCGCTAGCATCTAGCAGCAGTTTTGGTAGCCGCTAACGCGTCTTGGTTTGCTATAGCTAAAGGGCTAACTAGCTACATCTGGCTAACACAGTTAGCAGCTGCTAGCACCATCGCTTGAAACAGCTGGCTTACCCTCCAGATCATCCAAAAATTGAGTAACTTCATCATTTATGATTTACTGTCTCTACCCGAACAATTTCTTGATGTTCTCTGGCATGTTGAAATCAGGATTGGTTGCTGCGATTTGAGTTTATAGTAGCATTTTCCAGCTGTTTTGACGATTCGTTCATGCTTTAAGCCTCCTGCGCATCATCACTTTAGGCTAGCTAACAATGCTAAGATAACCAAGTAAGCTGAATAGTAATGCAAAGTTTTTAACTTCTCTCTTTCTCAGGTACCATTGACAAGCACTCAATTGAAGTGACCAACTGCTTTTCTGTGCCCCACAATGAATCTGAGGATGAGGTGTGTATTTAAAGCATTTGACAAAAATAGGAAGTCATTGAAGTGAGAAAATGTTTTATAGTTCACTACTCATCACTTGACCGGTCGTACATGTCCACCTAGAACATTAGGACCAGGGTTGGCGACCCCTGACCTAGAAGAAGAAATATCATTCAGTCTTAATCCGAGCTAGGGTTGTATGATTATGACCAAAATCTCACCTCTCGATCCAAGTTATTTTAAATAGTCAACAACAATACATCTCACCATGGACTGTGTTTTCTGTACACATTATAATGAAAATCCCTGTTTTTCTTCTTCCATTTTGAACTGTATACTTGCCAGATACTTTTTTTTCTGTTTATGTAATGACACAAAATACTACTAATACAATGTTGGAAATATTTATTGGTACACAGAAAACACAAATATGTTGTACTCATTTTAGATCTGATTCTGTTTTTTGATGAGAAAGGGAACTGTGTTATGTAACCTGTTGGTGTGACCAGCATGGTTGAATGTGGTTCATAGGGGTTTTAATCATTTTGATTTAAAGCAGCCAAACTCCCATCGGCATTGTAGTAGTCTACTTCCACCTGTGGCATGAATTTGAAAAATTGATCGAGAGGAGGTGAGGATGGGCTAATGGTCAGGTGTGGATGTGAGTCAAGAGTAGTTTAGGATCATTTGCAATACAAAAAATTGCAAGACAGCTTGAACCACATGAGTTTCTGAAAGAGTTTGTTAGGGTTTCTGCATTTTTGCTATTTAAGAAAGTCTCACCTAAAACTTAAGTGCATGTGGTATTGAGAACATTCTTATAATTTTACATTGGTGCAGGCTTTTCCTGCTTGGACTAGAATTTAAATGAACCCACCCGACAGTAGTGGCAATTGTGCAGCTGCCTTAACTGCCCAGCTCACTGATGTTACTGTATGACTTTAATGAATTAATACAATTTCTCAGGTCTAGAATGACCTATAGGTAGGGCATAAAATATCTACAACTGGATTGCTTGAGAAATTAATGAGGTTTGACACACAGTTGGACAGCAAGTATTTGCTTAGCAGATTTTTCTGAATTTGCCAGAATTGTTATAACCAGCACTGATGGGCTTGATTCCTGTTGACTTGACTAGTATACACCTCAAAATAGAGATGTAACGATTAGAGATTTTGGTATTAGAATTATTGTCAGAGAAATATCACGGTTTCATTATTACTACTATTATTTTGACACAAATTCATTTCACAACAGTACTTATTAGGGCTGCCACCTTTTATTTGAATTTCGAACATTGTTTGAGCGTAAGGTGAAAAGTTTGAATTCGAACTGTAGTTACCTATCTGAATGTTGGCTGTAGTCTCTACGGGCGCATCAGTTTGCCTTGTGATCAAACAGAGCTTGCTTACTGCATCAATTCACAAGTTAACCCTCCCAAAGCTTGTATGACAGTCTGAACTATTGGAGAAGAATGGCCTTACTCTTCGAAAGCTTTACAGCCAGATTGTTGCACAATGGTTAGTCAGTGGACTAACTGCATTTTTTGTTAGTTGGTTGTGGGGGGGTCTTGGTGAATACAAATTTGCCAGTGGATTACATCAATGAGGTTTAAAAATATCAAAATATGTGGTGTTCTACCTTTTGTTAAGTGGATATTAATGTAACATGACAAAATAAACATGAGCGCACAGTGTCAACTTTGCTAGCGGGTGTCATCTTTCTCCCTACTAGATCGCTCTGAGTAAGAAGCTCTGTGATTGGTCCAAATACATTGCAACCAATCAGAGTGCATATTAGAACTCATTGCAAACATGCAGTCTGATGTAAACAAGTGCTGTGTTTGCCATGTAGCCAACAGCGAAAATTAGCCTATTCTGTCATTTTAGGAAGTATCATGGGCCGCTTTTACTACCAACATCGAGAAATGGAAAACCCTTTATGGCACAGCAGGAGGTAGCGCGACAATTAGTTTTTAACCCTAGAGCTGCAGAAACATGGCTACCACCATAAGTGGTGCACTGGATTGTCTGAGAAACAGAAAGAAAGTATGTAAAAAATTTATAACAGGAAGTTCCGTGTTGCAAAACTAATATAGGTGTAAAAATAGGGATTATATGATTTGAAGCCTGACAATGTATCACAAAGAGGCTATGACATTTGAGACTTAATGATTCCAATGGCTAACAGATGGGCCAACATGGACATGTCAGCTGCTCTCCCCAGCATATATAGGCCTACCCCATTTCCACTCCTTTTCTATAGTGAACAGTATGTCTTACATTCATCCCAAAAGTTAAAATTTACTAGTTTTGTTAGTGCCCCCACCTCCTCTTCCTGAGAAATTGGCCCAATGTTAACCCCCACCCCACCCCATTAGTTAGGCCACACATTTGATAATATGGTTTACGGATGGTCCGTGCCTAAAAAATTTAAAATCCGAAAATAAAAAAATTGGAAGTCACGCCTTATTTTTTCTGTCCATGTCTATTTTAGTGGAAAGAAAGTTAAATAAATAAAATTCAAAAGTGTGGCTTATTTTAGAGCCACTGTACCCTACTCAGGATGTGCCCAGAAAAAATGTCATTTATTTCAGCCAACTTCATGCATAAAGTTTTACCTCAAAACAAAGTTAAAAATATACTAATGCCTTGACCAGCCCGTGGGGAACCACGGGTTCGAGGTGTGGTAGTTTTTTTGTTTTTCAATTGTCTGAGTCTGAAGCCACTTTTACAGAGATTGTGGAAAAAAGGTGAGATGGTGATCCCACCTTTTTGCCACCACTGACAGATTTCCACAGCCAAGCCAAAGGAGTAACAGAGGTGAGACAGGCTGGACTTTTATACAGCAGACCTGCGTTCTGGAATCAAAGGGGTGGTGATGCAGTGCAGTGTATAGTGATGTATAACTTGCACTTAAGAAATACCCCAAGCATAGAGGTGTTGCTAACCTCTCCAGAGTCGGCCCGTCGTTCACCATTCCACAAATGTTAGCATGGATAGAGTCCTCCATCTGACGTGAAAACAGCTTGCGGATATCGGTGTCTCCCCAGTTTGACATCATTCTGGTCGTGTTGATATGTCTGTACACGGCCTGCGCTCATTTTTAAATCCCCCCAGTGCGGGGATCGCACACGCTATACGGAATCAAAGTATCACACCTTGGTTATGGAACAAGAGGTGTTCCTTTTACATAGCATTCCAGAATCATGATTCCACCTTTATCACGGCTCTGTTGTTGCCTCCAGAGGCGTTACAGAGCTGTGACAGAGGTGGGACCAAATGATCCACCATTTCATTTACACAGACGTAGTTCCAGATTAAAGGCGAAATATTCCCCCAACAGAAGTGCTGTGAAAAAGGGTCTTGAATTTGGGTCTGGTAGAGTATGTGGAAAAAGGTTGAGTTTCTCAAGTTTTGTTGCTATGGCAATGGGCCTTGTCCACCTACTTTTAGTAGAACGTTGCACTTTTGGATTTAGTAACCCATCTAGTATGAAAATCATAGTCACCAAGACGCTCCACAACCACTGACTAAGTAGCCTGAACCTGCGTAGATGACTGTAGCAAACGCAACCTTTATGGAAACAAAACTGAGCGCACATGGAAAATAGGGATGCAAATTATCGATTAATTCATTAATCATTAGTTGGTTGACCTTATCAATCGATTAACGATTAATTGATAAGCGGCGATTTTCCTGAGAACCTGAATTTCTCTTTCAATAGTGTCTAGAAGAATAAAAGCTAAATATTGTTTATATACTTCATGAAAAAAAGCATGTCATATTCCTTAATGGTGGATTAATTGAACCTTTGGATACAGTTCAGGCAATGGCATTTAGATAGCTGAACCAAATAAATTCTGCAGAGAAATAAAATAAAATAAATGGATCTGAAGAGGGGCAGATTAGAAGAAATGGGCCTTTCTGACTTTTTTCTGACATGATAGAACGAGATTTCTGATCTGGTTCCATGACTATCCCGGTCACGGAGTCGCAGCGTGGACAAGCCGGCAGCCTTCGGACAGGTGTGAACAGGTGGACAACTGCCCCCAATATTCAACGACAGCAACGAAGCTGAGTTTAGGCCGTGGCATCCCGTACTGTCAACACAAACACCGCCGCCGAAAAGGGCAATTAACCAACGATGAATGTAATTTAATCGAGCAAATTCTTATCGACAATTAATTGATAGTCGATTAATTGTTTACATCCCTAATTGAAAATATATTTACGGTCAAGACAATTCAGAAATGCGTCCGCCCCCCACAGCGAACCTTTGGTGGATGAAATTCGCTGTGCACTTTGTTGTGTCTGAACATAACGTTACTCTTCAATGACAACATGCATGCGGGCCGGGCTCATTTGCTAAGCTTGCTAGCACATATTGGTGTGTCTTTGGTTCCGCTTCTAATCTACTGTACTTCATAAGATGGTTTTTGGCAGCCTTGACAATTAATTTATTGTGACGTTTAAAATCATGATTAATCGTAACACAATGACATCATTACAACCCTACCTCAAAAATGTGTCTTAGTGTGTCACTTTAGCAAACAGTGCACAAAAATAGGTTGACTGGTTATTTCTACAATTCTGGTTTCTAAAATGTCAAACTCAGAAAATGTCAGAGTAAGTTGAAACTGTAACTTGGATATATCATATACTGGTTGGTGCAGGCAGATGGTACATGTTAACAGCTGGATTTTAACACCATGGATTTTTACAAAAACTTTTAGCTGTTTGAACTTGGATGCATAATTTTCCTGCAAAATGATGCGACAAAAGTATGGGATTTTTAAATGGAAATGTGTAGGAACTCTGAACACGTCCATGAGATCTGGAAGCATGCAAAGCATCCAGACAGTATTACTGTTAAGAGTGTTTATTTGTGCTTAATAGGAATTGTTAGATGTTTTCTGTCATCACACAATATATATAAGTGCATTATGTTGCACCAGTCTCAATGAGAAGCACATTCGTCACAGCTGAACCATATTTCTTTTGATCTGTGATCTATATAAATATAATAAACAGTTTTGGCCTTTGTGCTCAGGTTGCTGTGGACATGGAGTTTGCCAAGAACATGTATGAGCTCCATAAGAGGGTGTCACCTACTGAGGTCATCATTGGATGGTGGGTCAACAGATAATATTTTCTGCTGAAAATATAATGTTGAAGACAAAATATAGCCCTTTCTCACCTATGTGACGCCTACTCCTGACAGGTACGCCACTGGCTTCGACATCACAGAACATTCAGTGCTCATTCATGAGTACTACAGCCGTGAGGCCTCCAACCCCATTCACCTCACTGTGGACACAGCCCTGCAGAGCGGCAAGATGAACATTCGCGCCTACGTCAGGTTGGCTGATCCGTCGGTCTAGCTGTCATCTTTGTCTATTTGAGCGGCTGCAGACTGTGTGTATTAATGTGTTTGTGTAACTCTCCCACACAGTGCGCAGATGGGTGTGCCAGGAAAGACAGTTGGTGTGATGTTCACCCCGTTGACTGTCAAGTATATCTACTATGACACTGAGAGGATAGGCGGTAAGAATACAGAGAATAAATTAAGCTGATTGTTTGAAAACAACATGATTCATTACTAAATATCTAGAATCAGAAAACTGTTCTTTGTCCAACTGGTCGTGGGAAATAAAGCTATCAAACTGCTAATGGTGTTTATGACAGCAGCTCATGTTTATATGCATTTTTTGTGCCATGTAAACACAAAGTAATTTATTAGACATAGACTGTTTACATGGCTAATGAAAATTAGTATTCCACCAATTTGTACAAGGGAGAAAATGATCTCTCTGTCCAGAGTAATTATCTGAGCTGGATTACAGGTGTACAGGGAACAATAGAATAACCAAAAATGTATGGACTGGGCTAAGTTAATTTGTATGAAATGAAATGAAGGCTATTAACGATGCAAAGTGTATTCTACCCAGAGGGAGGGCATCAAAGGGACCCGACTCACACATCTTACTGAATGGTTTGACAAAGGGTCAGTACATTAAATTCAAAGGACAGAATCGGTCAGCTGTACTCTAAGTTACCAGGATTCTGGGCCACATTGAGCTTTTTGTTACTAAAGGAGTGGCTCCCAACAACAGGCCTATTAACAGGGACATGGTGATTAATGCCAAATATTTTATTACAATGTGGAGAGGAAGATGCAGTTTACAGACCGACACAAAAGCTAACAAAAACAGTAAATGGAAATATGACTTTTTAAGACTATTCCAAAAGAAGGTTAAACTAAAATTACTTTCTTTTATGTTGTAGATACTCGGATTAAAAAGAGAATTTCTTTCAGTTTCCACTAGTGGCATTTGTTCAACTATGTGAACACAGCCTCCTTGCATTCCTTGAACACCCTTTTTGAAAAGGTCAAGTTTTCAGTATCGGTGTCTGTCCAAAAACCTGTTGATATGCTCTGTGGGTTTTGCTTTTAAGCACTCGGCTTTACTTCCACAGAGGATCATTGTCTCTGTCCCAGCAGCCCGTAAATAGAAAGCTATGTTGAAAACCTGCAATAAAAACACTAACATGCATTTTCAGAATGCGTACATTTCCAAATAACTCTCCTGTCGTGGTAATATTGGTATATCTCAAATGTCATAAAGAAAATGATCCTGTCCGAATATTTGAACATACTTGAAATAATAACGATATTCAGTCATAGTGAATGAAAAATGTTATCTGTATTCACTGCATCATCATTTAACACTGCTGTGTTTCAGTGGACCTGCTCCAGCGGACACGTGTGACTCCCAGTCGTACCAAGGGGTTGACCTCTGACCTGTCCCAGGTGGCTGGATCTGCAGCCAGGGTACAGGACATGCTGACAACTGTTCTTTCTTATATTGATGATGTTCTGGTGAGTACTAGGGTAGTTTTGTCACTTGGACTTAATAAGTGTAATGTCATAACATACAAACAATTCAGTCATGCCCATAACTTAATAACATCCCTGCTGTTTAACTGCGTCCATCACTTGTGCCTCTGGATGACTTTGATGAAGTAATTAGGTTTAACATTAATAAAGGCTGGTGAGCTCATTCTTTTCATTTTGTCTCAGTCTGGTAAGGTGACAGCAGATAACAGCGTGGGCCGCTTCCTGATGGACTTGGTCAATAAGGTCCCCACCATCTCAGCCGAGGACTTCGAGAACATGCTCAATTCCAACATCAACGTGAGTGTTGACAGAAAACTACAGACTGCTGACAGTTTGAAGCAGGGGTGTCAAACTCATTTTAGTTCAGGGGCCACATTCAGCCCAATATGATCTCAAGCCGGCTGGATCAGGAAAATAATAACATAATAATCTATAAATAATGTCAATTCTGACTTTTTCTCTTTTAGTGCAATAAAAAAACATTAAATTATGAAAATATTTCCATTTACAAATGGAAATATTTGTTAAATTATATTTCTCAAAAAAGATGTGCATTCCCTGAAAAAACTGAAGTAAGTGCAGTTTTAACAATATTATGCCTTAACTTTTGTGTACATCTGCATTACACAAACATTTGGTAACAGACATCATACTGTTAAAATTTTGGAGTTAAAATAAGAACAATTTCTACAATATTATGTCTCAGTTTATTAATACAGCTTACAGATCAGTGGATCTACAAATGCACAAAACATTTAATATAACAGGCAGACTGTTGTTAAAATTGCACTTAATTTTCAGGATTTTCATATTTGTTCAGGTTATTCACATTTTCTTGTTAAAGGATAGTTTGTAATTGGAATACTTTCATAGTCTAATGTTATTTTTTTCGCATTACACCAAGAAGAAAACTTGGAGTCATTATTATTTGTAGGTTATTATTCTATTCTTTTACTTGAGATCACATTGGTCTGTATGTAGAACCTGAACTAAAATGAGTTCAACATCCTTGATCGTTAATGTCTTCAGTGTAATTTTTGTATTTCTCAATTTCATTGCACGGGACCAGATTAGACCCTTTGAAGGGCCAGTTTTGGCCAAGTGTTTGACCTTGTTGAATTAAGAGAAACATGACACTTGAGTGCACTGCATGGCACGATCATTTGGTTATTAGCAGTTAACATCTAGTCATACTTTGTCACATTTATAAAAATAGTGAGCAAGCCCACTTGAGTCTGATTGAGGAACAAGAGTAGACTGAAAAGACCTGGAGTGAGGATTTGATTTTGTCGTCTGTCTGATTTGGTCCACAATCTTTCATTTTTGTGCTTCTACCTCAACTTTGGAGTCTACAAAGTTTGTTTCCTGTTTGGAATTGTGTTTATTGTTATTTCCTACATTATGGTTCAGTTTACAGTACACAGCACACTGTTAACATGTGAGGTTTGTATTTGGAGCTGGTCATTTGATGATGTAAACAGACTCCATTTCTCTGCTAACAGCAGCTACTGCTGTACACTGTTGAAAGAATGAAGAACTTGGGACTGAATCGAAAGATTTTTGCAGAAAATCTGATCCCAGTCCTCTGTACAAATCTGTACAGGCTGTTGTCATCGATGTAACAAACTGAGACAGTTAATGAAGGCACTCGTGTTGTAGGACAAGGTTTGAGCTATTAACATATTGGCATTTCTAAAAAGTAGTTAATGTATGTAAATCTCTTCACATATATCACCTGTTGCAATTCCAGGCAGATCCACTTAAGAAGAACACAGATCAAATGTGGCTTAGTTTTGTTAAAAATATATCCACCGTCTTCAGCTGTAAATGTTGAGTCTGCAAAGGGTATCTATTTTGTAGCTGATGAGAGAGTTTATTCAGCTTGGGTCTTGCCTTCTCTTTTTGGCGTTTTTTCTAAACATTTGGTGAAAACTGGTTATTGTTTGACAAGGAACAGCGACATTTAGATTTCTGTGAGACTAGAGCTGGGCGATGTGGAAAAAATTATTGTGATATAATTTTTTCCATGTCAGACTATATCGATATGTATCAACATATAAATCAAATCGCTTTTTTTGTCAATCTTAAATTTTCCATTACTCATAAGTTAGATGGGAAGACATCATAAGGTAATTTTTTTATTTAAATATGATTTATTTTCTGTCAGAGGTTGAACATGACAGATGTGCTGAAGAACATTATACAACTGTTTCAGAGAAATAA
>JAPTMW010000010.1:27053832-27065332 GCA_029822955.1 Ostorhinchus angustatus
AGGCTCCGTAGTTACCATGGAAACACCGTCATCTTCTACAACATTGATTCACCAATAAAACCCATGGAGTTGGATCAGTGACAGTGGATGGACACACTGGGTTTATGTTCAGTTCAGGACAGATTTGACTGAAAAAGTCCTTTTTTCTTCAGTTTTCTCTGTTTCTGATATTATAACCCTCATCTTTAATCAGAATTTTTATGAATATCTATATCATCAGTAAATGAAATACAGGAAAATACTTCATTATCAATGGAAAAAAATTCAAACTACAGAGGAGAATATTATAATAAGTGATGATGAATCACTCAAGAAAAGTTAAATAGAGAGAAAAATGTATTTGGGAACTGCCAGAAAAGGAGCACTGGGTCTTTACGGGTTAAAATGTCTTAAAGCAATCCATGAAGCAAGGCTAATGATGTTCATTTTGTCTCCTGTTAATGTACAAAAGAAAACAAAAAAAGAAAAGTATAAACTATGAAATGTCTTAGAAGTACTGAGATAAACTGACTTTTTGTTTTTTAAAATAAAATTAAAATAATCCAGTGATACCTTCAGATTATAGAGTGCGACCGTTCTGGACCCTGAGCTAACCCATATGTCCAACAAGATGTGGACTTCATTTATTTATCCAAATTTATTGTTATTGTAAAGTTGGTTTTAAAACTGTCGTATTTGTGCATAAAATGTGTTCATCCTTGTGTACTTACATGAAGTGTTGGAGACTGTTCTGCACTTGACTGCCTGTTGATACTGACTTACCAAAGCGAGAATGTGTGAGTGAAGGAATAATGGATCCACTGTACGCGCTTTGAATCTGCGTTAATAGAAAAGCGCTAGATAAATCAAATCCATTATTAGTGCAATCCGATGCTAAAGTCAGTCTCAGTTGCCTGCATTCATGCTCACAGTCTATTGTACATGTATGCACAGGAACTAGGCTGTTCGTAGAGTCCAAGCTCTTCGGTTCTTCTCTGTTCCTCAACAGCAGCAAATGTGCAATTTTTCGCTCCTGCAACACAGACTCCAACACAAACTTCTTCGTCCTCTGCAGATCTTCCACTACACTGGCGGTGTGGCCTACGTGGACAACAAGGGTCCGTTCAGGGACAGGCTAGAGTTTGTGGGGAACCCAGGCCGCCGTGATGGCTCCATCCTACTCAAGAACCTGGACTTCAGCGACAACGGCACCTTCACCTGCGACGCCAAGAACCCCCCTGACATAGTGGGCCGGCCCTCCAGCGTCCGCCTGCTGGTCTTTGAGAAGGGTGAGATGTTCAGGCAGTCCTGTGGGGATTCTCCTCTGTAAAATCCAATTCCCTCTCTATGTAAAGTCTAATGCCTGCATTGTCTTACATCTGCGTCTGCTCATTAGCTTTCCACTGAGCCCATATGGCAGAGTTTGGTGAATGTTTTTTTGTCAGAAGCCAACTGTTCTCAATTGTTGTTATAATCATTCCAAACTCTGAAATTAATCTCAATTTGCGCTGCGCATCAGACTATAGCAAACACTATGTTCACACTAGTCGTTGAACTGCCTTGTTAGAATTCCTTGCACCTCCTGTTAAATGAAATCAATTACAATTTTATCTCTTTCTTTACTTGAGATTGCTATCAGTGCCTTACTTTCAATCCCTTTCCCCCGTCGCCCTATTCCGTCTTCTCTCGTTTGGCTCCTGTTTCAGTTTGTTCTGTCCTCTCCTTTTCCCCCAGCTTCTCCCTTCTTTCACCTCCTTTAGCCTACGTCGTATCTTATCACTCCTTCGTTAAGTCTGCTTTGCTTCACTGTATTCTTCATCTTCTTTTCAACCTTTATATTACCTTTGCTTTTGTTTTCCATTCTGCTTTCATCTCTCATCCCCTTCCTTCTAGCGTGTTCACCCCCATCCTCTTCTGTCTATTTCAAAACCTCTCCTTTCTCACTCCCTTTCTTCACACCTCTGCTTTCCTCTCCCCTCTTAAACTCCCTGTCATGTTTCGCTCCCACCCTCCTTCCTGTTTATCCACACATTCTCGGCAGCGCTGCTTCACCTTGTAACCCTTCTTCCCTTTGCAGTGCCCATTCAGGCTGGCGTGATCACAGGAGCCATCATTGGGGTGGTGCTTGGCCTGCTGGTGCTCATCGTGGTAATCTACTACCTGATGAGGTTCCTGGTGGCACGCAGAGTCTTCAGCCTCAGTGTCAGGTCAGTGCCCGGCCCTTGGCTGGGGGCCCTCTGCCAGTCGGGTCTGTGCCAGGGACGGGAGCTCAAGCCTGAGCCCATCCCTGGCACCGACACATGCGTGGCCAAGCTGGCATAGCTGTCCTGCCACTATTTGATTTCGTTAGGTCTGAGAGGTTTAGACTTTAAATTATTCAGTTGGAAAGAGGCAGATAATATCTTGTTTAGACTGAATCTAAAACAGAATGAAAGACGACAGCAAGAAAATGAAAGGCGAAGAAGTGAAGGTTTAAAGGTTTATTCAGAAATGCTGCTATCAACAGTGGGGGGCAGCATTTGACCAGAAAGGTGTGGTGTTACTGCCCACGACCACATCCTGTCCATATCATTTTAAGTGTGAACTATATTTAGAATCTTTTGCCTACATTAACCTGCCAAAAGGCAGCCATTCCTGAAGAGAACCAAGGCCCTGGAGCTCCCACCAGACTCCTTTGACAGGAACAGTCATTTTACGCTGCAGAACACAGGAGCTCCCGGTCTGTTAGTTTGTGTTATTTTATGTGGTTTGGGTGTTTTAACTGGTTTCCTGAGATCCAAACACACGAGGCAGTGGTAGACCAGAACCTCCCATGTTCTGCAAACTAAAATGACTTTGTACGTCAAGGAAGTCTGGTGGCTTTGAAAGACCGCCGTGGTAAGAAAACAGCCACAGCAACAACATGCATTAATGCCATTTGGGATTTTAGAACAGACATAAGCCTCTGTGAATACACTGATTAATGTGTAAAAATGATTAAATGATGCAGATAGAGCATTTTATAGCCTACCTTCATGGGTTTGGTGTTGGTGTTTGACAGCTAACCGTAGCCTTCTCAACAACAAGTACTGACTTAGACTAGAAAATAAAGATCATACCTTGTATCACTTCAATTTCAAATTTATTGACTAACCACTTGATTTTTCAATTCAATTTATGATAAAGACAAAGCTGTTTTTCTTTCCCACAGCACTGATTTTCTTTTTTAGGGTTGATATGTAGTGATGAATGAGTTATTAGGTATTTTCCTGCTTCATGTTATCGTTTTATCGTTATCATATCAGTCTTCTTATATAGTCGACACCTCAAGTTTGCATATTTTTGTACTGGTTCCTCACAATATATTGAGGTGAGATACTGATCACAATTAGCAGGGATGTGTTATTTCTCTTAATACTTCATGGCACCAACTCAAACAGTACCACTTCTTCTCAAGTTGAATGAGTGCAGACCAAACACTACAGTGACTCACTGCGCCTCCTGAGATCCGATGTTGTATTAATAGAGAGGACAGTCCAGGGCTAAATGATTAGTATTCTAACTACCGCACATATATCTGCAATACTTTACACTGACATCTTTGGCATAACATTGCAACTGTTATTTCTCCACACTCTGATGACAATTACGGACCATTTTTGAGCTAAAATTATCAACAAGACAAAATAGTCCTAAGTTAGCTGATTAGCACGCTGACTGTTGCAGATATCGCCACAATACTGTTCATTTACATCATAATATAAAGTCAGGACTGTAATTTCTTCGCACTGTGATGATAATTGCAGTTCATTTTTGAAGATCACAAAATAGAAATATTCGAAATGACTCCTTTAAGGGAGGATAATCCTCTGGATAACGGTGGAGACATCATCTTTCTTATACCTCTCCAATCACCTGAGATCTTAACGCATCCAGCATTAACCTGAGGGCTGTTTTTGAGACAGGGCCAGTAGATTAAGTTGATGTTCTCTTTTATGATGGCTGCCAGGCAGTGCTGCCCTGTGACCACTGGAGGGAGAGATAGATTCGACATCCTGACATTGTCTTTCTTTTGTCCCCTCCAGCAAACATGGCAAGAAAAAGAAAGAGGGATCACAGCAGAGACAGGCAAGTTCTCTCCTTTCCTTTCCTCTCCTCCCTTCACATCCCTTCTTCTTCTTCTTCTTCTTCTTCTTCCTGTTTCCCCTTCTTCATCTGTCTCCTTTCTTTGAACACCCCACCCTATGCACACATCCACTTGACACCAAACACCACAAGCAACAGCTTGCTTTGCCGTCACAAAGCAGGCGCCAAACAGTAAAATCACATCATTTTGGCGAGATTATAATAGCATTCAGTGTTTGAGTATCTGTTGGGCTCAGTAAGCGTGTTGTCAGAAGGAATATTCATCCATTCTGTGGCAGCACAGCCACACAATAGCACACATCCGACATGACAGTGCATAACGGCGCAGTTTCATAATCGCATTCCCTAAATGGCAGTCCAAGCAGTTCCAATATGTCCACACACTTAGCTGGCTCCTCCTCGAAGCAACATATCAACAACAAAATAACATGTCATTCAAAGTCTGCCCGCCAAACACTAATAACAGTGTTCACGCTGTTAAAATTCCAGTGCCGTCGCAGCTTTTGAGGTGCTTTAAAGGCTGTACTGTCCCTCCTCTCGCTTTCTCATGGCCCTCACACCTCCTTCAGCTCCTTCAGGGGGGCCAAACAGCACGGTGCAAGTAAACAGCCACGGGGCAAAAATCAAACCAGCGACTGTGAAATGGCCGAGGCCAGGTCACAGCGCTAATGCTATTGCTGTGTTGAATGGGACTGTGATTTGCTTGCAGTGAGGAAATGGACAGGAGCTGCTGATTTCGCTCACTGGGAGTCAAATGAAAATCACTGGGTCTATTATGGTGTGAGCTGTTATCAGGGCTTTTACGCTGCAGCACGCTGAGGATTTGGGGTATTTTTTTCTCTCTTTTCCTCATGGGAGTGTGATAGCCTCAAGTGGTGGATTAATCAGACATTTTGGTGGCTTGTATTCTTTTGTGAATACAAGGCACCGGGGCAAGTTCTGTGTGATTACTCTGTGGTTATGTGGGGGCTGGATGGTTGCAGGGGTGTATTGTAATCGACTGTACGCCTTGCATGCTGATAGCGAAAAAATTAAATCAAGGGATTTGATTTCAAGGCACTTTCCTAAATCAAAAGTAGCTTTGAAACATGAGAGATACCAAGATGTAGTGTATGTATGAAGTGCAAGATGTAACGTTTTAGTGTGACAGTCCTTTTACATCGACATGCACACTAATATTCTGCTACTATTCTGAATATGATAATATTCTTAATTTGATACAGGTGAAATAATCTGAACAAGGCCTTTTTCTAAATAGAGTATTTTTCAATTAAGGTTTGTAACGCAAAAATATTCTATTTTTTTTTTTTTGCACATGTATCCAATGCTTTGGAAATATATTTCTCTTTTAGGGTTTTTACTGCAGTCAGGTCTAAACATTTCACTCAACGTTTGCAAAGATGGGGTAGAGAAGAGTGCCTAAATTAAATCTCCATATTAGTGAGCTTAAGTAGTGATAGTTTTCATGTTAACTGGAAATAGATTTGTAGTCTTCTGCATATGCATCACCTTGACAACGTGCTGTAGCTTCTAGTCTGGCTATGGCAAACGTCCAGTATTCCCATCGGTTCTACTTGAAGTGAAGTTAATTGGATTTTACATTTCCAAAAAGCCTTGTTTTTTGTTTAGAAAAGGGCAGGTACAAGTATATTTTCATTAATTTACACATTTTATTCATGTTTTTTGTAGCAAAAACCAGTAAACATTTCAGTTATATGAGACAGAAATTGCTTTACTTGGAGGAATTTGCAGGATGTCAATTTGAGATTTTTTATTATTGCAAAATAAACTCTGATTAAATAATGTTTGAAAGGAATTTTAGCAAGCATAAAGTACTGCTATAACTCAGCACTACTTTTCACCTTAAATGTCCCCTATTCACTCAAACTTATATACATGTCTGTTACTCTAGCTGCCCTCAAAACCATTGCTGCTAAAACCTAGATTTCTAATTGGAAGAAGAAACACACTTCTGTTTAAATGATTAGACTCAGATCAGATATCAGCAGCTTTTTTGGATATGAGCTAATAATACAATGCCAAGCCTTGTAAAATAAATAAATAAAATTAGATGATGGAATTAATAAGGGAGACTGTTAATATAGTCAAAGAAATTGGACACTGGCTAAAAACATTCAAAAATCCTATTTTGACACAAAAGGCAATATGGCTGAAGGATCTCCAGCCTTTTTTCCCCATATTTTCATGTGTTTAGAGATGACTTGGTGGAGAGTTAAGAGTATACAAACTTGCACATTAAGCAGAATATTAGTGGAATACTTTTTTTTTTTTTTAATTCATGTCCTGTACATAGGAACAGGAGATGGGCACAAGCTCAGAAAAGTTTTCTTGCTACATGCTCAGAAATGTGTCTGAATGGAATCCAAAATACTGCTATTGGAAATTTATTTCTAGCTAATAACATTGGTTACTGTTCGCTTAGACATGGAGAGGGCAAATTAAGTGAAAAAATAGACTCTAATATGAAGCATCATGGAAGCACACAGACACATGGAAATGTTCCATACAGTATTCCACCTTCGATCTGTCAGGTCTGTCTGACAAAATACAAAATAATAGAAGAAATCCATTATATATTTAACTGAAATAGTGCCAATCTCTGGTCAGAATATCTTTATATCTAAAATACTCTGGTTTTTCGAGTACAGGCAAACACTATTTTGCAGTCAGTAGACACTTTTCCCTCCATTTCCCTCTTTATTCATATTTTCATTACGCACATAAAAATAAACATCAAAGTGGAAATAATACAGAAAACTGAAAAAAAAAAAAAAAAATCAAAATATCACAAGATAGCTTGGGAGAGCAGGAAACGTTGGTCTGTCAATAAAAAGTTAATGCAAATAACTGCAGGAAACAGATTTGGCAAATAATTGTCTGTGTGGATGAAAAAGCGACTAGTGTTCATTGAATAAATGTAAGAAACAAAGAGAAATGGTAGATCAGATAAAAGGCAATAAAACATCAAATATGTATAAAGAGTAAATCAAGATAAAACAGGTTTTTTAAACAAAACATCTTCTGCATTTGTCAGCATCTCAGGAGCTCAATTGTTATGTGAAACTCGGTCTAATTCAGGGGCGTCAAAAAAAACATGACTACAAACTACAAATTTTCTTCTTGAAAAATTATGTGAAGTGTAAAAATAACATTTAATAACATTTACATTTACAAACTATGCTTTCACAATAAAATGCAAATAAATACATAAATAAAAACAAATATGAATGACCTGAAATGTGCAATTTTAATAACATTCTGCCTGTTACTAAATGTTTTGTGCATTAATAGATCCACTGTGATCTATAAGCTGTGAGGTAATATTGTAGAAATGGTTCTTATTTTAGTTCCAGACTCCAAAATTTTAATAATATAGTAACATTGTGTGTAATGTACATGTATGAATATTAAGTCGAGGCATAATATTGTTAAAATTTCATTCATTTTTCTAATTTAAATTCAGTTTTTTCAGGCTATTCATATCTTTTTTTGTAAAATGTAAATATTTCCATAATTTAATGTTTTGTTTTTTGTACTAAAACAAAGACAAAAACATAGAGTTGTCATTATTTGTGGGTAATTATGTCATTCAAACTGGGCTAAATGTGGCCCCTGAACCAAAATGACTTTGACAGCCCTGGTCTAATCGGTAAAGCTAGAACTCATGATGTTGAACCAACTTCTAATATTCACCTCACAGTGGACGGAAAGGCACAGACTTTTCAATTCTGGATTTTTGGTTGACATTCGCTCTGCACTGGGACTGAAACCCACCTGGTGAGTCATGTAAGCGCAGATAGAAGGTAATACGTCGCACCCACACCGGCTCAAACCCGACGAGGAGCAGGAGGAGGGGAATCACCCTTCCCCCAGCCTCAAATAAGCAGCTCCTTCTCATCTCCCCAGAGCCCTCCTTCCTCCCTCTGTCTTCTTCTTGCCTTTATAGTGTCGTATGATTGTCAGGTTACTCTTGAGCTGCAGTCAGTTGCTCTCAAGTGCCTGTGGCGAGTGACAGTGCATATATGAATAAATAACTTGCCGCCAAAAGGACACTGAAATATTTGACAACGTTGTCATTTACAGTTACTCTCCTGCAAAGTCTCAGCTCGGAAGGAAAATATACAGGGAAAGCAGTTATTCCATCTGCCGAGGTCTCTGTGCTTTATTTTTTATTGGGCTTTCTTGTTTTTTTTCCCCCTCCTCTTGTATCTCGCCGCACACGGTGGACTCGTGGGATTTTAGCGCGCTCATAAGTGGTTGTTTGATCAAATAGCCCTGATTAGGGGGCTCTGCTGACACGGCACAATTTTGTATCAGCCGCACCATCTTGGTTACTTTCCGTTTGCTGGGCTTGCACTACAAACCTCCTGAAGACGGTGGGTGAGGGAGTGATGGGGGGGGGGTGAGCGAGTCCGAGAAACAAAGGAACCACACGGTCTGTGCTACTCCCCATTAGGTGGAGTTGTAGGAGAGGAGTTTACCCTGCAGCCACACACATAAGAGAGCTCACAGGGACACACACACACACACACACACACACACACACACACACACACTGTACTGGAATGATAATTGAGTGTGCCTGTATCGATCGGAGCTCACACATGCACACACACAACCCACCCATTCTTCTTTCCATCCCCCAGTTGCCTCCCTCCCTCCCTCCCTCCACTTCACCCCCTCTCCCGTTCTCATTCACATTCCTTTTATCCGGTCCCCTGTCTACCCCTCTCTTCAGTTGCATCCTCCTCCTCCTCCTCCTTTTTCTCCACGCCTTTGACTTCTTTGCTGACCATGAGAAGCATCTGTCTGTCTGTAATCCCCCTCTCCTTTACCCTTTCCACTCCCCCTCTCTCTCGTGCTGTCGATCCTTCCTCCTCCTCCTCCTCTTCCTCCTCATTCCCAGTCTCTCTCCTCTCCCCTCTTCAGGTCTTCTTGGTTCTGATCAGCTTCGGTTCTGGACAGAAAATCGCTACCTCTCACTCTTCATCTACCTCTCAATCTTCCCGTTCACCTGTCACTGTCTCTTTTTAGTATGCAGCAGGGGATGCAGACACTTACCTCCTTCTCACTAGTACCTCCTTTTTTGCCACTATACCCACATTTCCTCTGTAACAAGGGAGGCTCTGCATTTCGCCTGAGCAGAGCTGGAGTGTGTTTATGAGGCAGCCCCATCATTAGCGTGGGAACTCTGCAATACATTGCAGCACAAAACTGAGCCTACTGTGGGATGCTTAATGGTAAACAATACAATGATGTATGAGAGAATGTAAGTATGATCGAAGGTAATGACACCGGATGGGCTGTACAAGCCGCCCCTTCCAGTTGTATGTTTGCTGCAGCCTTCGCCTCAATAGCTGTCTTGTCAGAGTGCATGCTGCTTTTGCAGAGTACATAATTAAAGATGATAAATTTTCTAATGCAATCAGCAGGGTATTATTAGGCGCAGCTTCAGTGGGTAGATGCAGCCTCTAGTGTGCTTTTCACTGTTGACTAACCTAATGTTTTACCTGATGTAGCGCAGAAGAATTTCTCTCAAACTCCATCTGTACTGTCTAATACTTTACAACGGTGTACAGGCTGGTGAGTTAACCTGTGGAACTGTATTTGAGGTACAGTGTTGAAAAACCATTATACATGAGAGAACTTTGCATTAAACACTTGGAGTACTTTTCAGTAGGTTAAAACACAGGTTAATACACTGGATTGCAGCTGTTGTAAAGTTAAGTGTTACCTTGACCTTATGTCCACTATGTCCAGACCTTCCTGATGGATTTGTTGCACTCCTTTTCCCTTCTTACTTCTTATCCTTTTATAGGTTTCTGCACAAAAATGTTTACAGGCATTGCACAGACAATATAAAGAATGAGTGGGAGTGAATGGATGAATTATGTAAGTAATAGTTTGGTGTAAAGCTGCTGCTTTAAATATCAGACAGTCAGGCAGGTTAACCCCTGAATGCAGCTACAGCTTAACAGTCAAAAACATCAACAAGAATTTATTTCTCTCTTGCAAACTTCAGACTGCAGGCCATACAGGCCAAAATTGGATTTTTTTTCTCACTTATATGTGACTCAGATCTGGTACTAAATCTGAGACTCTCAATGTCTGATTTTTTTTTTTTTTTTTTGCAAAGCAGAGGAGTCACAATGAAAATTCATGCAACTTTTACATCACCCTACAATGACAAATATCACAATTCTGTGCTAGTGGGAGGAAGTCAGCCAGTGACACCTGAGATGGAAGTAGCTGTTGGAGGGACAGTAGCCATGTTGTCACCAACTTATTTTGAATGATCATGTTGGAAAAGGTGGATGATAATTATGAGAGAAAAGGTTGTGGAAAAAGTATGTACACTAGCTTGTGCTGATTTTTGCATCCTTTTGAAAATAGTTAATGTTCTTAATAGAAAATGGAAACACCTTTTCCAGCTACACTACCAGTCAAAAGTTTGGACTCACCTGTTTTTTCTTTATTTTTATGACTATTTTCATTGTAGATTCTCACTGAAGGCATCAAAACTATGAATGAACACATATGAAATTATGTAGTTTAAAAAAGTGTGACCTAACTCAAAGCGTTTTTTATATATATTTTAGATTCTTCAAAATACACATTTTGCTTTTATTCCTGCTTTGCACATTCTTGTCATTCTCTGGATGAGCTTCATGAGGTAGACACCTGAAATGTTTTCCAGAAGTCTTGAAGGAGTTCCCAGTGATGCTGAGCGCTTGTTGGCCATCTGCGGTCCAGCTCATGCCATTTAAATGAGAAGGTGTGTCCAAACCTATGACTAGTATTGTACTTCTAATGTAGCAAACATTTAACTTACGTACATCCTATTTCCCTGGTTTATCCCTGGATATTCCTATAAAATGTGAATACATGACTGCTTGTAATAGCAGGTTTTGTGGACTGATGAGGCGACCAAAATATTCCAGAGGCCCATGCTTGAAAAAAACCATCACAGCCGTTTAACATGGAATACAGGACCAGAACAGTCTCCTTCTATTTCCATTCTGTTTATTACAGAAATGTCTAAAACAGTCTATAGAGCCACATTTGAGAACATTACATAGCAGAGTTTAATTGGTCCAAATTCACATTCCCTTAATTTCAACCATGAATCTGTCTGAAAGTTTGTCCTTCCTGCCATCCCATTACATGTTAAATCAATTTCTCAGCTATTTCAGGTCAAATTGATCTCAGTCTTGGTAAGCATGGTGCCATAATTGAAATGCCTCTGATTCAAGGATAACAGACGTGATTGAACTTGGCGTATTTACTTAACATTTGTTTGACATTTATACACAAACACAGTTATCAGAGGGTTTGACCGCATATGAATTTGAGCTAAGAGTTTTGTAAAAGCTAA
>JAPTMW010000010.1:27120712-27132571 GCA_029822955.1 Ostorhinchus angustatus
GCAGAACAATGTAACAGTAGTGTACTGAGTGTCACAGACAAACAGCATGAGACCACACATTATCATTTTTGGTTTTAAACAATATGCTGTGGTCAATAAAACACTGAGATAATAGACGGAGAAACAATAACTCTGACATTGATGATGTTAATTTATGTTAATGTCACAATTGTAAAGTAATGCAGATTAACATGAAATGAGTGTAATTTGGACAATGTTGCTGTTATGTAAAACTAATGACGGTATTTTATGTGTTTGTGCTTTGGCTTTTATTTCAGCTGGACTGCCTGCCTTTTTTTTTTTTAGCATTTTTTTTTTTTTTTTTTAGCATTTTTGAAAACCACACATATAAAATGCCAACCATGAATAAGTGTAATGTTAAAGTAATTCATCACTGAGGGATGGATTCATTTTTTCTTGTTTTCAATGGGCTTAAGGTGTCTCAGGTGGACAGGTCTGGACAAAAGAAACTTTTATGTCAGAGATTGGAGTTTGCATTCTTAGTCATGCAAGTTTATAAGTTAAAACTATTAAAGTACTATGGTTCGGGTTTGGTTTAAATATCACTAAATCCAATGTGATTCACTTTTCCCCACATCTTTGCAAATATTTTTTGTAAGTTTAACCTGTTAATTAAGCCTGTTAATGTTTAAATATAACCATAAAAATCACAAAGATATAATGTCTATAGTTTAAATAAGCTACACAAGCAATTGAATTGTAAGTGTGATGTCAGTCTGTGCAGTTTTGTCATTGCCAGTGAATGTACAGTGATATTATGGATTCAGAGAAAAAGTTTTGAAGCATTTGTGTTTTTATGCTAGTTCAATTTTGAATTGAAAAACTTCACTATCTGTGGAAAGGAAATTATTGGAAAAACTGAATGCACATTGCAATATTGTCACATATGACTTTTTCCATTTTTTTCCACCAAATTTTGCATCCCTATTAAATAGTTACCTATGAGTATGAGCAGTTAAAACACCCAACACTGATCTGCACATATCTAAAGATATTAATACAAAACCTATATTTGGTTCAAAAACATTGAAGTCATTTACGGTAGTTGTGTTTGGCAAAAATGCAAATTGGCAGCATTTGTTTCTGCCACCTGGTTGTTTCTTTACTGACAGACAACCAGTGGTGTGGTTAGCCCAACATCCTTGATGTTACTTAAACTAATGGCCTGTTACTACGGTAACTGACTCTTAATACACCCCAAGAACCATGGGGGGAGACAGAGGGATTCTGGTATTGTGTCTGAGAATAGATTTACTCAATGAATAGGAGATGATTAAAATAATATGATTAACAAAGTGACTGTCTGTCTGTCTGTCTGTCTGTCTAACACTGGTTCATTTAAATTAAAAATATACTGATGGGTCAGACTTGACCTGGTCTTGCTTTACAACTGGATGTCAGTAGAGATGAAACAACTAATTGATTAATTGACTCAAATTGATTAAAAAAGAATTATTCATTCACAATTTTGCCTGAATTGAAGCTTTGGTTCCTTAACATTGGTCTCCCCTGTTGTGTTTCACATGGACACTTATTGTTTTTCACCTGTTCAAATAATCGTTTAAGTGAATCGAATGGAACACAATCGACAGATTAATGGATTCCAAAAATCATGGATAGCTGCAGCTCTTGATATAAGATTCCAAAGCTCAGATGACTTTGTCTCACCTCTGTTACTTTTTCTATTGTAGCTGTATTGTTAAAATGGCACCATTTGAGCATTGCTACCATTCTCTTTTGAGTTTTTAAAGCAATGCAATAAAACCTTGGTCACTTGTAAAAGTTGCGTCACCTACGAAGAAATGTAGAGCCTTTCAAGTTTGAACATGAGAAATCAGCACAAACCAGGAGAAGGCTTTGAGATGACAGCGTATAACACAGTTGCACTTGTTGCCCATCCTCGGTACTTCTTTCATTTCCCTCCTGTCAGTCTCACCTCTCTCTCCTCTCTCCGGTGTCACTCTCTTGGGATAACACACTTGTCTCCTCCTGTCTACCTGTCTCTCTCTGAAGGTGGACAACTCTTCTCTGACGGGAGAATCAGAGCCTCAGACCCGATCCCCAGAGTTCACCCATGAAAATCCCCTGGAGACCCGCAACATCTGTTTCTTTTCCACCAACTGTGTCGAGGGTCAGTGGGCCACATCTGGCCAAGACGGTCTCGTATCGCCTGTGAATGCCTTTTCTTTACCAGAGATTAAGAGAGTTCTACTCATCCTCATTAGAGATTTACACTGAGTTTATTTCACACAGTATGAGTCACTATTCCATTTGTCCGTGTTATTCGCAGTATAGTTATTGACTTTGAATGTATTAATGAATGTTTACATTAGAGACTAAAGCAACAGGGATTGTATATGGTATTTCAGTGCTATCCATCATCAGATGGTGATGCAGAAGGAATTATAATGGGAATTGGATATTATTATCTGCAACTTTGTCAATATTTACTGCATAAACTTCTTTTTATCATAAGATGGAGCATGGGAATGTCAGGTGGTTTATCCAGAGGCTGAATATCTATATTAGTCATGACAGCAGTGTACAGATGCCTTTATTTGATCTGCTATTTAATTTTGCTTAGAGCAATACAGACAGTAATGTGGATCAAGATTTAAGCTTCCGTACTAATAGCATTGGTGAATGTATTTTGAAAATGCAGGTTTTACATAAATCAGTAGAGACGATCCTTTAAAGAAACAGTATCTTATTTATTCATGTGGATAATCCACAGATCTGGACTGAAGTGACTTTAGCTAGGAGGCGTTTCATCTAAATACACAGTATACGTATGTGAAAACACTGACCACAAGGTCCTAAACTGACATAATTTGCATGTAAATTCCGAATCTTCCTCACTCAGTCGGTCAGGCATCTGCTCAGTTTTCCCAACCATCAATCACCGGCTAACACCTTTAATTTAGCCAGACCAGCATCCATCATAGTCTTCATCCAGGCATCACCTCGCGGTCAACCCTCCTTCTAGGTTACAAAGTACAGCGCTCAACTCCTGCAGCGTCTTATATACTGTCAACAGTCATTTGTCTCTTTGTGGATCACTGCAGTGATGCTTGTACTTGTTGTGTGTGACCAAAGCTGTGAGGGTTACCAAGATCAATGGCTTTAAACGTGTCATGAGGAGAGATGCCAAAAGACATTTAACACATAAACTGTCATTTGTAAGATAGAATTTTTTATTTTGATCCTATCTTTTTTTCTTAGAATCTTATCCTCATCCCAATATTTTTCAGACAAGTAACTAAGTACAAATACTTAACTATTGTACTTGAATAGAGTTTTCAGGTATTATTTACTTCATCTTCCAAAACATAGCTGTACTTTCTACTTTTTACATTTTCAAAACTGTCTTTACTTCATTTAATAGATTCAAGAGGAATTATCAATAATGATAATAATAATAATATATTACATTATTGTATGCCTTCTAAACATCAAGACCAGTTTCCACCTAAATAGATGACACAATAAACCATAGAAATGTGAACCTCTTGGTATATAACATAAAAGACAAAAACAGACAAAAATTACAAAAACAAGGTAAAAGTTGTAAAAAAAAAAAAAAAAAGTAAAAAAAAAAAGATGCAACAAGATGAAAACACTGTTAATTCTCTCTTAACTGAAAAACTGCAACATTTGTAACAAAAATTGCCTACTTTTTTCACTTTTACTGCAGTAATTGTACCTGAGTAAAGAAAGTATGTTTTTTAGCTTAGTGACCTCTAACAGATATCTTTATTCAACCCTCCCCCTTAGGCACAGCTCGTGGAATTGTCATAGCCACAGGTGACCGAACAGTGATGGGACGCATTGCCACACTGGCATCTGAGTTGGAGGTCCGCCGGACGCCTATCAACATTGAGATCGAACACTTTATCCACATCATCACAGGTGTGGCCGTCTTCCTTGGCGTCAGCTTCTTCATCCTGTCACTCATCCTGGGCTACACCTGGCTTGAGGCTGTCATTTTCCTCATCGGCATCATCGTGGCCAATGTGCCTGAGGGACTGCTAGCTACTGTCACTGTAAGTAGAGTGTTTGTGTTTAAGTGGGTTTAAATTGGGAGCTTCCTTTGCCTCTTTGCAGCTAGGGTCTGTGCTGCTTTGTCAGATTAATGAGGGTGGTCATCAGCTTAAAGCTGGCAGCCACCCTCTGGTAAACTTGTAGACAGACAGATCATTTATAAATAGATTATAAAGCAATGGTTCTAGGATAGGACCTTGGGGAACACCCACTCTGTTCTTTGAGAGGGAAGACTGGCCATAGTCAACTTTTGCAGTTTGAAGATGACTCAAGTCATTCAATCTTCTTCCTTACAAAAACTAATTGTAGACAACTGATGCAGGACAATGCCATGGTTGACAGTCATGACACTCTGTCCCCATGACATTACCCACATCCAAAACTGGCCTAGTAATATGCTGGAATGTGGCTGAGTTTCAGTGTCAGTGAACAGATTTTGTTCAGGCAGTAAGGGTATGTATGTGTTTAGTTTAGTTTCAGCTGGACCAGTGCTGTTCCTATATTTGTTTTCTATATTGCACTGCAGGATGCTCTTTCTATTCGTACAGTCGAGTGTTTTTAGACTTTGAAAGGAGAACTGTTATCCTTTATGTGGTGCTTGATCCTCCAACCCACTAAAAAGCGGTGTACCATGAATTGTCACTTACTGAGAGCTAACAACCATCTTGCTTTGTACTAAAGGTGAAAAAAGGGAAATTCAGACAGCTGGTGGATTAAAGGAATGACCTGAATAATGTCTGAGAAAGTATTTTTGAATTTGCTTGCAGGAAAAAGCCACTGAACTGAATAATAGATGGCAAAAACGATTTTGATCAATCAAATATGAATCAGGCAAAAGAGCGGATTTTGTCATCTGACACATTATGTTCCTGTGTATAGAATTTTCTATATAGTGTTCAGTGAAGAGTGAATAAATAGTGATTTCAGCTATTGTCATCCATTTCAGACTTGTCAAACACAGGTGTAACTAATAATCTAACCAGTGGCTGCATTCCAGACTCCTGGCGTCATGCCGCCTGGCTTACTAACATTCTTATTGGCACTCCTACATGTTATGGAGCCATCATCATTGTTATTAGTTACACCTGTGTTTTTCTTCACACTAATTCATCCTGAGTGAACGTTAAGCCGTAGTTCTAAGGATACTGCAGGACACAGCCAAGGAGGTTTTATGATTTATTGCTGATTGTTGAAGTTGCTCCAACGTCCAGGTGCATCTAACTTTTTTCTACACAAGAGAATAGCAAAACTAAAGTATGAGCTGAGGTGGATGCCAGCTGGCATTTAAAATGCCATCAGTCGACATTTCACCAGTCACAGAACAGAAATTAACTTCCATTCACTGGTTTCTCTCATTGCCTTCAGTTTAGACACAGCAGGAGATGTTTGTGTTGCTATGTTTAAGTGTCATGTGCGGCATATGGAATATGTCTGTTCGATGTATTTTGATGTCCCTCTGCACCTGCTCTTAACCAGCTGGCCAGATATACAGAAATCACACACAAACAAACACGTACGCACAATGTACACCTGGCACCTGGGCCATGCATGGTTTCCCATGCACAAACACTTGACTGCACCAGTGAGTGCACATACTCTCCCTTTTTCAACTAACAATCATCCATCCTCACCTTGCTTCTTCCTCCTCCCTGCCTCACCCTCTCACCTCCTGTCGTCCTCCCAGGTGTGTCTGACTCTCACTGCCAAACGAATGGCCAAGAAGAACTGTCTGGTAAAGAACCTGGAGGCTGTAGAGACTCTCGGCTCCACCTCCACCATCTGCTCCGACAAGACGGGCACACTGACCCAGAACCGCATGACCGTGGCCCACATGTGGTTCGACAACCAAATCCATGAGGCGGACACCACCGAGGACCAGACTGGTAAGAAAGAAGAGAGAGGAGTGGGGAGGGAAAAGGAGGGATGAAAAACAAAGAGAAATGAGTGAGAGTGCGAGAGAGAGAGAGAAAGAGAGAGAGGTTGCAGAAAATATGGAGAGACAGGGAGATATGAAGAGGTTATGGAGAGATGGAGTGTGACTGCGGAGTGGGAGTGAGACCACCTGCTGAAAATCATCTGTCCAATATTTACGCCGCCAACAGACATTGCTGGATGCGCTGCCACTCGGATTAATTGAGCAGCGATATGCAGTGGGTGGCACATTCCTCAGGAGCAAACGGGTTTTTTTCCCAGAGTTCCTCAGCAAGATTCTTGCTGCAGAACCAATCCGATTCCTGACTCCTACTGAACAGAGTGTAATTGAGTCAAATATTAAAGAAGAATTTTTGCAATATCGAAAAGCTTGGAAAGAAAAATATAGGTGTTCTTTGCACTTCAATCAGCACTGTTGCAGATATTTTTGCGGTCAGATAAACGAAACATGAACCAAAGGTATCCTGACTAAAAATGAAAGATTCAAACCTCCAGATGTAAAGACGTCTTGGCCTTGGGGTCTTTAATGGGTGACTAAATCTCCTATTGGAGAAGTGACTCGGTTCCATAAATAAACAGCTACCTAGGGGAACACTTGGCTTCATAACAATCAGATGATGTTTAGCATTTTATCCTTAGTCTAGCATTTTACAACCAGTGGTGGCTGGTGAAATTATTTATTGGTGGTGCAGTATCCAAGTGAGTTTTTGGATGCACTATAATCACATATCACCTCTAGGATGCACCAAAGTACACTCATCACTATTGTAAAATGTTCATTTAAATTAAAATAAAAATACACAGTATGTGTTATCAGTTATGTATTTTTTATATATAAATTTCATGGTCTATTCTTCAAACAGGCACGTTTTTCTGAGACTCTATTGTTAAAGTCAGTCTTGTCCCTGTCAAGTGTCTTTTCCACTGACAGTATGAACAATGGATTTAAACAAGGGGTGAAGGTAGTATGGGTAGATCACATGGCCACATAAGGGCTGAAAACATATCGCCGATATCGGGAATTGATTCCACAACTCCCCACACTGAAGGCTATTGTGATAACCACTGAACTGTCCAGCTGTTTAATCATGGCTCAGTAATATTACTTACTGACATATTTGGGGATTCTAAGGTATTGATTCTTTTCGAGACATGACATTTGGTGCTTGGGTGCAATTTTTAGCACCTTGAGACAGGTCTATCTGTTGTATTGGAGGGGGGTCCACGAAGCACTCACCATTTATGACGAGAGTCTATGGAGTTCTCAGGCAGCGCCCCAAACAGGAAAAATATGACTTGGTTGCACATTTCATGATGAAAACATGTTTAAACTACACTTAAAAGCACATTATACACAGTACTCACTGGCTGTATCATGTATATCTTGTTTTTTTTAATATTAATGTTTTTGTAAAATATTTTTAGGTGATTCCTATGTCTTCTTCTTCATGTGAGACAGGTGGGGCAGTGCCCTAGCACCCTCTAATAACGAGCTGCCCCTGTTTACAACAGTAATACCTTATATTAACCAACTTTACCTAAATCATCATCTTACTAGCGCGTTGACCCGTGGCGATTCACAGGTTCTAGATGTAGTGGTTTTTATGCTGTTGGGTCTGATCAGTGAAAGTGAACATCAACATGAAAAAGTACATTTGCACACATCATTTACCAAGTGGGCTCAATGTTTAGCTAAAGATATCTATTTTATGGAACGGTTATCCTTTTCAAAATACCACTTGTAGAAAAAAAGTTACAACCAATTGTATTGATTGTACTTTTTACACCATAGCCATAGCTCGAATTTGATGCTAAAAATTATATCTAAAAAATCAGAAAATGTATTCACTCTGTTGGTTATGTAGATGATTAAGTTTCAAGTTTAAAATTTTCGTTATTTTGTGAATATTATTGATATTTATGAGTTTGAACATTTGTGAGTTGCTTAAAAGGCCCTGTCCATATATTACCACAGAAATACCAATTTTGAGTGATATTTGAGTGAAACTTTCAGAATGTAATGATCTTTTGATACATTTTGGGTGATGGATACAATGGTAAAGAGTTGTCCACGTGTTACTATGGCCGCCTATCCACATGTTACCACATTTTCATGTAAAAAAAACGGAGACTTTTCAATATTTTACTGCAAAATTAATTTTCAGCGTAGTTGAACATAATATCTAAAAGGTTTTCTCCTACCTGATATTTATGTCGAGAACCACATGTTTTGAATGTTTTACGTAAAACATAAAAAAACGTATGTCCGTTTCAAGTCCACGTGTTACCGAGCAGTAATTTGACATTTTTCCCCTAAAAGTTATACATTATGTTTAAGTGCTTATAAATACCTTCTCAAATATGTATAATACATGCATATAAGTGACTCTGCTTGCATGACAGAGACTATTGAACACGAAATGTGTCCATGTGTTACCACTTGACCGAACCCTGTTGTGTATTCATGCATGTTGTACCGCCTTGGTCCAGCATTCGGCGCCAAAGCGTTCTGGGTATAGCAACGTGATTGTAAGACTATTGTATTCCAAAATGACTAATGTCTCCCAAAATATTGGTCCTATCAACTTGCCATTTTCGCTAGTCTGTTCCTTGACCAAAAATGCATAAGTATGACAAACTGCAGCAGTCAGATCTGTACGGTTTTTGTGTAAATCCCGAGACACACACACACACACACACACAGAGGCCACTTGGCTTTTATAATATAGATAAGACAGTGACAGTTTGTGAGGTTACAACAGGTGAGATCCATTTACAGCAGCTCTACAATCTGGCGTAGCTGAACATCGGAGGGAACACAAATTACCTTTTACATCTCTTTTTTCTTTATATCGTCCAAACCAAAGGTAAAAATAACCAAATTCACCAAACATGTCACTAACCTCTCCCATCACAGCTAAGAAATCTACTGAACTGTCAGAACAAAAGAAGGAAAATGTTCAGTGATTAAAGACTTGGTACTACAGTGACACATGTGACCAAGGTTAATTAGCCACATGTTAGCTGTTTTCAGCAGTGGCGATGACACTGACATTGCAAAGGAGTACCTTTGCATTTGCTACACAAGTGTCCAGTATCCATGTTGTGGTCAGTGCAAATAAGAATAGTTGTTAGATTTTTTTATTATAAATTCAAAACACAAAATGAAAATTCAATGTTATTTTATGTTTTTTTGTATCTCACTTTTTATTTTCTTTCTTTTCACAAGTAAACATTTCACAGTGATACAACAGACTGAAATTAAAAGTAAAGAGATCAATAAAAATATTAAAATCAAATGTTAAAAAAAACAAAACAATGAAAAAAAAGGTTTGATTTCCATTTTCTGGAAAAAAAAAATGTAATCACAGTCAACAAAAAAGCCTTACCACTTCTGAGAATGAATATAGTCATTTATAAGGTAAGGGAAGACTAATCATATCATCTGTATTTCAGTGAAGAAAACAGAAAACAACAGTAGTCCTAGTTGCCTGTGATTACTAACAGTGAAAATAGTGACGATCATCTGTCATCCATGTTCATAATTTATATTGTAAAACTCCCACAGAACATAACCTAGCATACTTCATCAAACATAAAGGTCCTGAGGTACTATTATTGCTGCATGAATTGACGTCTCTGCAATTTAGGATGATATGCAGCATTTTTTCCTTTTCTCTGTGCCTTTATTCTACTTTTCCTGGTAGAGAATTATGGAAGCTGTGCGTACAAAATCTGGACGCTCATATCACACTATGGAGATCCACTCGGAGAAAGAGCACAAATCCATCAGAAGAGCAACATCATGACAGATGAGGAGATTGATGACACGCGGGGCAACAGTTTTCTATCTTTCAAGAGACTTGACAGTTATTACGTAATGGCCTATTAATCAGGAGCCTTGACGCACCACGGGGAGCGCAGACGTAGGGGGCGAATTTCTAAATCACATGAGGTGCCCACATAATGCTAGTCACATGCGAAAATGGCTTTAGTCGAACATTTACCACCGTCAAAAAAGTCACTTGTGTGACTTTGTGCGAGTCACTTTAATACAGTGTCAAAAGTAGATGATCGATGCAGCACTTGAACATGAATTATCCTGTAAGGAAATGAATCAGTTCTGAGGCAATAGGCAGCTTCATAGCTACAGCATTATATGTAATCTGTCACATTGAACTTAGTGCAAATTCCTCCCCAAGGAATACTTCTGGATTTCAAAGCAAACCATAACATGGGTTTTCATTTCCATTATTTGCGATAACAATGCATGCTCATTAAACATGAAAGTAAATCCAACTGATGGGGTGGGTTTGAGTTTTTCCCCTAATCCTGATGTTGATAATCAAACTAAGCAGGTCTGTAAGTGATTGATGAGCCTCATATTTCTGGAGCCAGTATCTTTTAGACTACTGCTTGAACAAATACTTTGAGCTACTTGTTTGTACACAGGACTGTCCTTATTGTGGTGGTGCTTTATAAATGAGCACATCTGGTCTGTGAACATGAAAATCTGCTCTTTTTTTCTTCCAAAATTCAGTAAACATTTCTGAGAGAAAAGATTGTTTCTAGTTTCCACAAGTGATGATCACTTCTGTTTCATGCCACTGAGGTCGGGATGAAAATACCAGAGTGGAATATGAGTGCTCATCTGCTTTTTACTGTTTTGATTTGAATGCAAAATTAGACATTGGACAAGAATAAATGATCCTCTTTTTCCATTTTCGTGTGGTTAAGGACATGAATGTGGAAAAAACAATTTTTTTTTCTTTTCACGGTGCAAAAACAATGACTGTTAAACTTAGCTGCACCATGAAAGCCCACAGTATTGTTTGGCAGGCTGGATGAATCCAACACAGTTTGATAACAATACAAACCCTTTATTAGAGCTTGAATGAAGGGCTAAAGTCCTGCCCCTTTCGATTGTGCTCCCTGGAACCTTATTTTGGAAAAAAAAGTATTATAGTCAATGGAGTGACAAGTATTTTTTGATTCTGGTTGAACTCTGCCTCCATTTACACGTATGATTTTGTCAGGTTAAAAGATAAACTTATAAATGCAGACAGTCACAGTTTGTGGTGAAACTGCTGAAACATCAGACTGTGAAAATATGTAAACAGAAAAACTACAAACCTGAAAGTCATGGAGGTGACATCATTGTAATTATCTTTGTCCTTGAGTCTGAAGATGTCTCTGCAGCTTCAGCCTTAACTTCCCACCCAGGATTAGGATTGTTGGTTTAGGTTTAGGTTTAAATAGAATAATTGTACGCTGATATACGTTATATACATGCACTACATATACTTATACATTGCACTACAATAATATATACATAAACATATATTTTAATAGACCGGATCCCTGTAGACATCCACTCACTGTATAAAAACTCCAATTTGCACTTTCTGTACATATTACAATATAAATCCACTCTAAATGTCAACCCATTGTTGTCCTTGTCTCTAGTCGAATGTTTGCCTATATTAGGTCTATGTTCAAGTGTAACAGTGTTCATGTTGAAATTGCATATCGTGAGCAAAGAAAAACCAAAGCCAATTTCCTTGTATGTGTTCAGATACTTGGCCAATAAAGCTGATTCTGATTCTGATATATACACAGGTGTGACAGTAACTTTTGTTTTTATTCCTAACGGAATGACAATAAAGCTATCCTGGTTCTGATTTGCTTCAACAAAAGGTAACATCTTCTAGTATCTATATTTAACTGAAACACAACATAATGAGCATTAGATTAAGAGCCTTTATTTGTCAGTATATAGTAAATACACTGCTCAAAAAAATAAAGGGAACACTAAAATAACACATCCTAGATCTGAATGACTGAAATATTCTTATTAAATACTTT
>JAPTMW010000010.1:27145767-27156475 GCA_029822955.1 Ostorhinchus angustatus
GTTTGTGTATCTGTGTGAAGAGATAAAAAATACAGACCATGGAAACATACCAATTTTATCATGTATGAAAAAATCAGCTCCATGACTTGGATACTAAAGTGTATGCTGTATGTTTTTTTATGCAGCATGACTGCATCATGAATATTCATTTACAACCTTATTTCCATCCAGAGAAGGATGCCTGAACACACATGCTTTTTTTTTTTAACAACATCCTGCTTAACATTCATACACTTCCACACTTTCTCACCAGGGAGCTGCCCAACAGGCTACAAACACACTGCTGGCCACCCAGATGCTTCAGCCAAACTACTGACACATTCAATGTTGTGACTTGCACAAAAGCAACACCTACACCCTATAAAACTAAGTTTATAGACCACTTTTGATAGTTATCTTTGATGATCGCAGATGAGTGTCACTTTCTGTATGACAGAAAATATTTGCATTCCTCTCAATGCTATAGATGAGAAAAGGCGACAGTGATGAAAACAAATGCTTAAAGAACTATGAAAGCAGTCACAGGGCTCTTTAATACTTTGCTCAAGGGCAGAGCAGCAATTAAGAAAGACAGAGTGTTACTGTTTCACTTTTCACACCCAGTCTTACCCATCTGGAGTTCTGAACCAGCATATGAATAACATGAGGTTGAAGCAAACAAAGACTTCCTGCATGCATTCCGTGCACCTGTTCCTTAACTTAAAATAGGAATGCCTGTGTTGAGGGGAGGGAAAAAAAGCAATTTTGCTCTGGTTTTCTGAGATTAGATATGCTGTGACTCAGATACAAATTACCTGAGGGAGTGTGTGCATCTGTAGGTGTATGTGTGGCTGTGTGTGTGTTCTTGTCTGGGGGAAGGGGTAGCGTGAGCTGTAATGCCACAGGAATACATGTGTGAATGAACGCTCGTCAACACAGGGAATACATATGACTTGCTGCGTGCACTCAGTCAAGTCAGCTGCGATAAGACTTTTATTTCAACCCACTTGGAAAAAAATATGACAGCAGCTCCCAAAAATTGATTACAGGCACCCACGTGAAATTCACTGTTGAGTATTTTTAACAAGCACGTCCATCTGAAACATTTTGTACTAAAACTGTAATATTTGAGATCAAACACACAAAGAAGAAGCAGCGGAAAGCAGCCGACAACAAAGCACAAACAGTTAATAGCAAACACTTTTATCTGAAAGCTCATGTTGTGTTCTCACCAGTAATCCTGTTCTTTCCATTTTTCAAGCTTTCTATCCATGAGGTGGAAGATAATCCATCTGGTCATATTCTGGTCATGAAGGGAGCGCCGGAGAGAATCTTGGACAGGTTGGTTAATCGATCTCACAAATCGGGACTCACAGAAGTTTGACCCGGTGTATACTTCCCATTCCTGTATACTAATTTAAAGTAGCGTTATTCTCAAAACTGCAGTGCCAGTACTTTATATGTGCATTTATATTGCAGAAATAGTACCAGCTCAATACTGATATGTTATTTCAGGCATGCACTTAAAGAAAACTTAATGATTTTTTTAAAGGGGCAATTTGTAAGGTTAAGATTAAAAAAAATTTGCTACTATCAAGAGAGGGGGCAGCATTTCTCTCTGCTAACACTCCTGTCATTAAATCCTCGGCTCAGTTTGGCCAGCAGTGCACAGCATTTCCACTACAGGTATAGGACTTTCTCGGCGTGGCTGGTATTTAAAGCGATGCAGCCTAAACTATTGTGGTGTTGTCTTCAGCATGATTGCAGCTACAAGAAAAGAAACAATGGAGGAGATTGACCTTAAAACTGTGAATGAACGGGTTCAAGACAACTCGTTATATTAACATTTTTAAGATGAGAATCTTATTGTTTGCACTTACAATCTATGGTCAGTTTTTCAAAGGAGGCTATTTCTCAGAGTTTTCTTGCTAGCTTGGCTTGGTGTCCCACATCTTGACATAAGCAGCAATGATTCTGGTTCAACCAAACAGATCCAAACATCCATCTGCGACCAAAATCATTCACTGATATAAAACCTGTTGAACCACTTAGCCTATCAATACATTGAAATAATTGGTGCAAAATGCAGTTAATCATCTTTTCTTAGTCATCGGATATTATTTGGATATATTTGGATGTTCAGGGGCCTTGTAGTTACCATGGAAACACGGTCATCTTCTACAACATTGATTCACCAGTAAAACCCATGGAGTTTGACAAATGACAATGGATGGAAACACTTGGTTTACGTTCAGTTAATGACAGATTTTTCTGAAAAATAATCTTTTTCATCATTTTTCTCTGTTTTGGATGTAATAACATTCAACTTTAGTCTGAGCTTTAATGAATAGCTGTATAATCGTTACATTAAATATAGGGGGGAAAAAGCTGCTTTCCACTTAAAAATGCAAAGTTCGGAGCATAGTAATATTAGAGTGAATGGCGATAAATCATTTAAGAAAGGTGGAAAAAAAGAGAACAATTCATTTGGGAATTGTCAGAAAAGCAGCACTGAGTCTTTATGGGTTAAATGTTGTGCTGCTAAAAGTAGTATTAATAATATTATCTGATAGTGCCTGGAGGTCCCTGCTCTCACATACTGGAAATACAAAAAAAAAAAAAAAAAAAAAGTCAAAGTGAATAGATCTGATACTGTCAGTGGAACAGTGACAGGAGTTGTGTGATTGCAGATACATTTAGTAAACATACTATTGTTGTTCACCCTTTTTATTACTAACTAGTCCTGTGTAGTTTATGCTTTTAAAACCCTTCAAAAATGTGCAGCTTTTGAACTTGGAGGTACAGACCCCATGTTTCCAAATGAGCCCATGACATTTCCAAGGTGCTTGACCACTGAACCAACGTCCTGGACCTACCCCCACTGTCAACCACTCAGCTCAGTGTAGTTATTATCAGATCCATGTTGTCCCTGCTTGGTGATGATGGCTACCAGATGCTTCCTAGCATCAGCCTCTATTCCCACATGCCCAAGATTTTGCCAGAGGGAGTTCTCCACAGATCCCCCACAGGCCGCTTCCACTGGCAGATTCCAGGTTTTCCACCCCTTCTGTTGGCTCTCAAGGACAAGACTTTGATATTTTGTCCAGCTGTGGTCATACACTTCTTTTATTCCCTAATTGCAGGTCTTGAGAGTTGTTACCACAAGCTTGTGGGATGTCATCCCATTTTTAGATTAAGCTTTATTACCATGATTCTTCTTTGAATTATGGTAACCTAACTGTAATTTCAGTGATTTTAGAAATTACACAGGTATGATTGAGGCAGGTTGATATCCCCGAAAGCGCTTCCTTTCTGGATTGTTGTGTCCATGTATTTACTGTCCAAAAAAAGAGTGGTCAGCCTCCTTGCCAGGATCCCAAGACAGATCATTCCTTCCATATTAAAGAATGATTTTGTCCAGAAATCCTTGATGCTCTTTAGGGAATAATGGTGTAGTGAGGTGATGCAACACTGTCAAAAAGACTTGCAATGTATTTAGAGTGGTACCTTGACTTACGAGTTTAATTTGTTCCGTGACCAAGCTCATAACTAAATTTGCTCATATATCAAATCAGTTTTCCCCATTGAAATTAATTGAATTCCCATTAATCCGTTCCAGCCCCATAAGATGAAATATATTGAAATAATGTCTACTGTATCCAAAACTTTTTTATAAACTATGAATAACGTGCTTTGATCCTATGTGTAACTTATATTGAACTTATCTCCAATGCATATTGATGTTTGTAGATGTATTTGACGTGTTCAGGGCGACCTCTTTTCACCTCTTCCAGACACACGGCAAAATGTTTCAGCACCTCCCCTCTGGACAGCGACCGGACTTTGTTGTGCAGTTGGAGATAATATATATGTAATATATATGTTACATCTAATATCACTGTAATCTTCAAATTTTGGATTACATTTAAAAAACGAACAAACTAAAATAAAATACATTTAAATTAAATACTCATTATTCATTTTCCAAAGCCACAGGGAGCCGTAGCAGTGGCATGAAAGAGCCACATGTGGCTCTGGAGCTCTGTAGGATGTATAAAATGGACAGGAAGAACCCATCGGTACTCCTTAACCCTTTAACTGCCTGCTCAACCATATGGTTGAGCTACTCTTCAGGTACTCATCAGATTGTTCTCGGTGAGGAAGTTAAAGGGTTAAGACGCCGTGGTGAGCAGAGACATGGAGGATTTGGCACGAGGATACCTACTAGCTGTCCTCCAACACTTTTCATTTTAATGGCTATGACAACATGCGGCGATATATCTGAAGCTCACTTGTGACTTGGATTTTGGCTCTCAACTGAAAGCAAAAAATTGACTGAGCCACAGCTCGTAACTCAGAAAACTCGTAAGTTGGTGCACTTATAAGTCATGGTACTATTGTATTCGTATTAGTATTATTTTAGTCTTTGCTGCCAAATGTGATTTCTTGTTACATTGACTCGCTATGCTTCTCGAGGTACAGGGTGGTATTACAAGACAGGATGGGCTTGGGCCACCTGGTTTGCACTCTAACCTCTGTAGAAACCTTTGTATCATAGACCACTGACATCTTTGTCAAACTGTTTTTTTCCACACTCCATTGATAATTTCAGTTCAAATTTGGAATGTTTTAAACTGTGAATATCACAAATTGCCTTTTTAAATGACCGTGACTCCCTCATCCTCCTGCAGGGTTATTTGTGTTTGCAGGCTATATTTGTGCCTCATTTCACTCATATGGTCACACTGAGTAATGTGGCATCAAGGTCAACCCTGGTTTGTCCATATGTTACTCTGTTTGCCTGAAATGCCCTTTTGAATTTGTCCACATTCCCCTGGCTTCAGACTGTTTTTTTTCTGTTGTGGTCTCCCTAAATGCTGTGGACAACTCATTTGTGTGTATGCACAATCCCAGCCAAAGCCATAAACAAGGTACTTCATTTCATTTCCAGCTCCTCTCTGTTTATCCCACTGTAGCAGAGTATTTATTGACCGTCTAAAACATAATTTATCAATGTATGATCAAAAACAATACCCCTTGCCTCCCCTTCGAGGGGGCGGGGTAATTCATGTACATTTGGTAGTATTCAAATCATGTTAGTTGTATAAGGGCTCATGGAAACAGTCCAGTAGTTTTGGTTTCAGAGATGATGTTTCAGGATGATAATGGCAATGTTTTGGCAAAAATGTTGATACATTGTGTTACTGTAAGACAGGCATTATATTGTGGGTTTAAACCTAATTTTAGGAAAACTCTCATGGAATAGAACAAACCACCATCTTCAAAGCGTTTCAGTATGAAAATATTTTGTATTCAGTCTGGTCAGTGGGGTCTGCATTTGTATTTTTCACTGAAACATCCAACACCACTTTAGTTTTAGGCAGGCCAAGCAAACAAATGAACATTTCCCTATAACAGTTAAAAGAACAGTGATCTGGCCACAAATCTTTGCACAGAAGCTATCATAGGAGACATGTAATAAATAATGTTCTCATTTTATTTCATTATTAAATAGCAATAGAGCCTCTAAAAATAATGTTAAGGTATCAAAATGTACAATTGCTGGAGAAATAAATACAGCCCCTTAATAAATAACCAGGCCTGAGAGGCACTGTCTAGAATTCTATATATTTGTGATGGTAGAACCTCACTCAGTCAGAGCCTCAGGAGCGATCAGAACCTTGGACTGATTTGCCAGGGTGTCCATGGCACCGACAGTAAAGTGGTGTTGGTAGCAGATGCTCATTTGTGTTTAAATCAACACTATCCTAGTATATTTGAAGATGTATTGCATTTGTTCTTCAGTCCTTCTTCAGTTATTAATTTATGACTGCTTTACAGATGCAGTACCATTATGATCCAGGGCCAGGAGCAGGCACTCGATGAGTCCTGGAGAGAGTCTTTCCAGAATGCCTACATGGAGCTAGGAGGACTTGGAGAGAGAGTGCTGGGTATGTTTGCATATTCTCTGATGACTATCAAATAACACCTTCTGTGGGTAAAAACTTTGTTATTACTTGCAGTTCAGCTTCCAATATCTCCCAAATGTTGAGCATCCCGACTTTGTAAATGTCATCGGTTTGACAACTGAAGAAAAAAAAAAAAATCCTGGCATTTTTATAAATTGCCATGGGTAACAATTATGAGCTATCATCATTTTGTAAGAGTAGATGTCACTTTTTTAAACCGCAAATGTGGAATAGTGCCATTGTTGGGGTGAAACTCCTGAAATCATGTAAATTATTAAGTCTGTGTTTTGCCTTGGGTGGTGATGATGACGGGTCAGGTGTTTGATGACAGAGGAAGGTTTCTGCACCTTTAGACTGTGCCTGCTTTTTCATCAGAACTGTTGTATTTTGCTTTGCCCCTGCTGGGATTCGGCAGACACATATTTCAAGGGCTGTGGATCATGAATTAATAAAAGTGGCTGATCCAATTTGTATTTCAAGTATTGCAACCACCTCGAAATCTTCACCTCAAATTAAAAGTGATTTGTATGCATACTGTAAGGTAAAGAGCCAGAGAGAACAATGTGTTGTATGTGAGGGTGGCTTTGAGAGTCTTGAGATCTTCACATTTTCATTTCATTGTGATGTTTTCCTGTATATAGCAAGATATGCTGGAGCATCTTCAGAAATTTATTGGTTGTTAAGAACAGTGGTTCTTAACCTGGGGTGTGCGCCCCCCTCAAAGCAGCACCAGAGATCCCAGGGGGGGCGTGAGGCTTTGTCTGCATTGAGGTTACAACTTGTGAAAATTATATTTGTGCATGTTAAAGAAAAAATACTTATACACCCAATAAGATAATCAAAAGTCTGTATGAACCAACTCAAAACATAATTTGTCTGCATTTGAAAATATGAAGCTATCTAGTAGCCACACCCTCTTGACGTCTGAAACTTGGTGACCCCCACGGCTAGAGTTTTTTCCCCTGTTGTCAGTGTATCATCATATGTATAAAACACCATGTCAGTATCAAAAAAGAAAGTTGAGTTACCTTAACTTTGGTTTTAGTGAAGGACAGGACAGTTTCGATGGGGGGGGTCAGGGCTCCAAGAAAAAAAGGTTAGGAACCACTGGTTTAGAACATAAAACGTGCTTAACTCATAAAGACCCAAACATCCACCAAAAGTATCTACTGATCTAATATGTTTGATAACTGTTGATGCACTAATCCTATTAATATATTGATGTAAAATACAGTTCTTCATCTTTTCATGGTCATCAGATATGACCCATTAGGACGTTCAGAGGCTCATAGTGAACGTGGAAACACCGTCATCTTCTACAACATTGATTCACCAGTAAAACCCATGGACATGACAGTGGACGTACACACTCCTTTGATGTACAGCTAATAATATATTTTGTTGAAAAAATCACTTTACTTTAGTTTTCTCTGTTTTGATACATTCATAAAATTAAGTCTGAGCTTAGATAGACAGACAGACAGACAGACAGACATATAGATAGATAGATAGATAGATAGATAGATAGATAGATAGATAGATAGATAGATAGATAGATAGATAGATAGGTAGGTAGGTTGATTGATTGATTGATTGATTGATTGATTGATTGATTGATTGATTGATTGATTTACTTCATTGATCCCAAAATGGGTAATTGTAGTGCAGCAGCAGCATGACAGACAGCAAACATAGAATATAAGATCAACAAAAGCAAACACTCTATACTTAATAAATTAGAAGTATAAAAAGCAGAAATGGTTTAAAAACAGTAAGGTGCAACAATAAACTGTAATGTGCAAAGTAAAATGGAAATGTTCAGTAATATAAACAGTAAAGTGCATCGTGGAAATATGTTTATGACCAGGTTTGAACATCAGGCAGGGGTGAGTTTATTGAGCAGTGAATGGTATGTGGCAGGAAAGATTCCCTGCATCTGTCCATTCAACAGCAGAGCTGTAATAGTCTGTAAGAGAAGGTGCTCCGCTGTGTGCTGGAGAGGGTGCTCATGACTGTCCATGAACGAGATCAGTTTCTTAAGCGTCCTCCTCTCCACCACAGTCTCAAAATAGTCTACAATGTTATGATGTTATAATAAATGGTGAAAGACAAAGAAATCATTTGGAAGTGACAAAAAGTTATAAAAACAGTTGTAGGTCTTTAAGAGTTAATATTTTCAATTAGAAATACACCATGTAGCTCCTTTAATAATAGAATATATAATCTCCTTCCATAACCTGCGTTATAAGACAAAATAATTAGAAAGTTGTGTCAAAAATACTTGAGTTTTTGAGGGTTTGGGTCAAGAAACGTTGGTCTCCTCCTTCAAGTGTTATCTGATACATTTGATGCCAAAACAAAGCAACATGTTTTTTTCTACTGCCTGCAGTGCGCTTTGAGATGTCATTTCAGTTGGTTATGAACAGCTATCTCACTGATCCCTCCACTCTTACAGGCTTCTGCCACCTGAATCTGTCTTCATCCCAATTCCCTCGAGGATACACTTTCGACACTGACGACATGAACTTCCCCACCGAGCAGCTCTGCTTCCTGGGCCTCATCGCCATGATTGATCCACCACGTGCCGCTGTGCCTGATGCAGTTGGAAAATGCCGCTCTGCTGGCATCAAGGTAATTGGTTCCACATATTCAGCCGTCATTGTGGGTTCATGGGAAAAAAATCCCTTTTCTTCCACTGGCTTCATTTAGTGGGGTTTTCAGAGATGTGATTTCAATGTCAAATTCTATTTTGAATTATGAATCAGAGCCCAAATGAAAACTGATTCCCCCAGGGAGTCCTGATCACTGATGATCAGTACATAAATAAAGTGGCATTGTTGAGAGAAAGCCACTGATGATATATTCACTGTATTCACTCGACAGACAAGACCAGCTCCAACCACTAGACTATCAGTGATGATGTTTGCTTCATGGTTGTAAGCTCAACACTTAAAAACAATTTATGTATTGGTGAGTGCATGAGGAGATAAGAATGAAAATACACCCCAGGCAGTGTAAGCAGTTTTGTATCGAGGGGTTACAAATATTTACAGCACCACATTTAGTGTGAAAACCATATTTTCTGTTCTTCCTACTCCGTTGGATATGGACAAGACCAAGAAATGTCAGTCCTGACGTGAAAATAAACTCACTGTGTTCAAGTAAGAATGTTATTCAGAAGGTGTAAATTCAGCCGATTTACAGGTTTTCATACGCGTCTGTGACTGCAAATGTTTTGTCAGAAGAGTAATAAGCTGGGCTGCAGGAAGAGTAAACAACCTTCACCAGGGATAAAAATATGTAATGAGTAGAATGAGTTATATCACACAGAGGATGCTTTCCAAATATGAAAAAGGGATTTTGCACATTCAGTGTCAGATAGTTATATGATTACTTAGATAATGATTTTAAAAAACACACTAATAGGCTTTAAATAATGAACTAGAGGCAGGAGTGAGTCAAATGACTTACGTGTTTTGGTAAATGGCTTTAAATTTGATGAAAATGTATGTGTAAGTTTTGGTAGCAGTATACAGCCTCTGTTTTTGAAGTTATATGATTGTATATATGTAGTTATTATACAATGGGCTTGGTAAAGGTAATTATGGACATTCTGTAGACTGCGTTACATACAGTACTGTAATGCATTGGCCTGGATGCATCAAAGACTAAATCAGTGTTATTGATAAATCAGTGTCATTGATAAATCACTGTTATTGATAAATCAGTGTTATTGCTTTGTACGAGGCATTCAGAAGGATAAATCCAGCCTTGTGGCTTATGAAGCAAATACGTACACCTGGCTTTGTGTGAAAGAAGATGGAGACATCTACTCGTTCATTACTATTAAATGGATAAACAGAAACAACAAAGAGTTTCACACATGATCATACCTAGTGTTTGTCAATCACCTTCATAGTCAATTAATCCCGATAGACCACTTTTTGGTTAAGTTTAGTTTTGACCACCACGCAGAAAAACTTGGATTAAATATTAGCTGTATTTGGCAGGAAGCAAAAATGAAATCCAACATACACCATGTTGTATTGTCAGTGATGTGACAAAAAGATGTATGCCTTTTGGCAAAATTATTTGGCTCCATCATTTGCTTTTATTGAAATGATACAAAATGCTGTATTGGACGTGTTAAAATAGCTACTTTAGACAATTATCACTGAAACTAGTTGTAACAGTGAGACAACAATGAACAATCAGAAGGTTTTTTGAGTAGATGTAGGTGCACTGGGGATTTTTAGCCAAGCCGCTGGCCAAAGAAGGGTTGTTTTAGGTCAAAAGCTAGCTACTTTGGCACTCCAAAACCATATTTCTTTGGAGCTTACTGGCAGAGTTGAACCTCTAACCTGTGATGGTACCATTCTTGTCCTACACGACACATTTCAAAGACGTATAGACCCTGAAGGCAGATGCTGTGTCTGAAACATGCAGTGACACATGGCGTACAGATGAGCTACAGTGGGGTCTTAATATTATAACGCTGTCTGATTTATGGGACCTTCTGTTTGTGGTCAGGTGATCATGGTAACAGGGGACCATCCAATCACAGCCAAGGCCATCGCTAAGGGCGTGGGCATCATCTCAGAGGGCAACGAGACGGTTGAGGACATCGCAGAGAGGCTGAACATCCCTCTGAGCCAAGTTAACCCCAGGTGTCTGAATATATATATATATATATATATATATATATATATATATATATGTGTGTGTGTGTGTGTGTGTGTGTGTGTGTTTTTCAGACAGTG
>JAPTMW010000010.1:27432785-27444712 GCA_029822955.1 Ostorhinchus angustatus
GAGAGGGATGGGTGGTGGTGGTGATTGGTGGGGGGTTGTGAGGAGGTGGTGGGTCGGCAAGGAAGACAGGGAGAGGGAGGAGGTGAGGGAGCAAAAGCAAGTGTGCAGGGGAGAGCGAGTGAAAAAGATAATTTCTTAGCTCTTCTTTTAAATAAGTCTGTTTCTATAGCAACCATCCAACCAGCCGCTGGAGAGAGAGAGAGAGAGAGAGAGAGAGAGGGGAAAGAGGGGGTGCACCAGAGAGACCAAGCAAGAGAGAGAGAAAGTTACCATAGCAACGGAGGAAGAGGGAGAAAAAGGACTTGAAGAAACTTTAAAAAAAACATATAGGGAGAAAATATAAAAGACTAAGATAAGCAAAGGAAAGGAGAATTTCCAGCACTGCAATGAAGGCTAATTTGGCAGCGTTTGGAGAATTATGTCCGACTTATTAGCTACTTGATGAAAAGCAAACGACAGTCATTTACTAAAATAATAATATAGTGGGAAGAATAATTTGAAATGTCTGACGCTGCAGAAGTAAAAATTAATTTTCTTAATCCAGCTGTTAAAAGATTAAAAACATTTATAGAAAGGTTTGAGTGGATGTATAACTGTTGTAAAATGCAAAGTGGTCTTTAAAGAAAAACCAAAGTTCCAAGTTGAGGTTAAAACTCCTGAGCTTCATTTCTTGTCTCTACAGCGTGAAGCCACTTAAATGTTCCCTGTGGAGTTTTACACCTCTAATAGCACTGCAGACCAACTTCCCACAGGGAGCAGGGCCCCTGTTTTGTTATTCCACTCATCTACATGCGACGGTAACAAGTCATGATGTGTAGCAGTGTGCCTACGACGGCAGGAAAGAAAAAGACGGACAGCTGTACACAATGGGAATGCAAACAGACAAAAACTCTGGCTTTACAAACCAAAGTTTTTTTTACAACCAAAATGCACTTGACATGTTAATTAGACCTCAAGGATGCACACAATTTAAGTGTTTAACCCTGGAAGTAAACACAACTTTTGTTTCTTGGTATAAAACCTCCACAGTGCCTATTTGTAGAGAGCTTTTTTGAGACTTGATATAATATACGGAAGCAGACAAAGGCCCTGGGTTCTGGGGTGAAGTTTAGCAGGCCTCTTTAGCATAGCATCATCAGCTAAAGCCTAGGCACAGGTGTCAAACATGCAGCAAGGGGGCCAAAACCAGCCCGCCATAGGGTCCAATCTGGCCCATGGATGAATTTGTGAAATGCAAAAATTACACAGAAGATATTAATAGTCAAGGAAGTTAAAATAATTTTATGTCAATCCAGTCTAAAGTGGATCAGACCAGTAAAATACTATCATAATAACCTATAAATAATGAAAGCCGCAAATTTCCCTCTTTGTGTTAGTGTAAAAAAAAAAGTAAAAAACAAAAAACAAGACTAGCCTTTTACAGAAAAATATGAATAACCTGAAGTGTATTTTGCCTGCTACTAAATGTTGTGTGTATTTGTAGATCCTCTGTGATCTGTAAATTGTGATGCACATGTATAAATGATAAAGAGATAAGAATTTTCAGGTTCATATTTGTTCATGTTATGTTCAAGTACAGTATGTAGATGTAAACATTTTCATTACGGAATTTTACTTTTTTCCACTCAAAAACACAGAGAAACCTTTGGGGTTGACATTATTTATAAGTCCTTATCCTTTTATTTAAATTATTTTACTGGTCTGGCCCAGTTTATATCACATTAGGCTGTATGTGGCCCTGAACTTAAATGAGTCTGAAACCCCTGGCCTAGGGTATCTTGACATTTATGGTATTATATTCTCTAAATTTTTGTCATAACATTGTCTCCCTAAAAGTTCATCCTGTAAAGTTTGCATGTGCTTGTGTGAAGTTTGTGTTGGAGTCCTTGTTCCGCTGGTAGGTAGTCCTGCACCGTTTCTAAGCTAATGGTAGATTGAGCCGTACACTGTTGTTGCTGTAGAAGAGCAGAAGAACTGAGAGGAAGCATCAAGTGAAAGTCAACTGCATCCTACAAACAGACGTCATTTTGCAGGCTGTTATCATGAATGCAGGACACTCAGTACATTTACGTGCACATCTAAGCCGAGCTACTGGCAATAACCCAGCTGAAGACTTAACTGGAGTTTCCCAGAAATCCGAGTGGACATGAGTGAGGTACGTTCGACTCCCAACACTAGGTGGCGCTACATGGCCTTTCACGTTGGCATTCTTCCGGTTGGCGTCATGGATTAAGAACAATTCGTAATCAAAGCAGACGTAGTAGAAGGAGGACAACAACACTGAGCGAGAATATGGACGACAACGATGCAGCTGCTCAGAACATTTGGTCCAAACTGTTCACCCTGATCGGGTTACATGTAAGATGCACGCAAAGTCTGGTGGAGATGATATTAGCAGAAGGAGAATACCGTCCGTGGTTTGCGTGTACACACTGGAAGTGCTCGACTTAGAACCGCATTATCTGGCACGAATAAAACTCCAGTTCTGTTCAATTCCAGTCTGACTAAGGCGTTTACATGGCTTAGAAAACGTCGATATTCTCCAGACTAAGGCAATAAGTCGATTTTCTCTTAAGTGCATGTAAACGTACTGAGTGATACAGTCGTTAGCTTACAAACAGAGTTGGCTAATGGTAGCTAATGACTAGCATAAATCAGATTTCAACACAAATTTCACATAAGCTACCTTAAGTAATGGCCAACCAAAATGTTTATTTATTTATGTTTTTTTTTTTCAGGGCTGATGCTAACTATTAGTTATTAAGACATGATTGTTATATTATACACTAAAAGTTAAACAAAAATAAACTGAAACACAAAAAAGTGTTGGAATTCTTTTAAACCAGGGCTGTCAAACTCATTTTAGTTCAGTTCCACATTCAGCCAAAAAGTAAATTTATGCGTTGAAAATGTTTCCATCTACCAACTATCCTTTAAAACAATGTGAATAACATGAACAAACTGAAATGCCTTAAGAAAACTAAGTGCAATTTTAACAATATCTTGTCTCAGTTTATCATTTACACATGTTCATTATAACGTACAGATCACAGTGGATCAACAAATACACAAAACATTTAATAACAGGCAGAATATTGGTAAACTTACACTTCAGACATTTCAAAATGTTCATATTTGTTCAGGTTATTCACATTTTTTTGTGAAATGATAGTTTGTTTTAGTGTAAATACAGTAAAATTACATGAAAATATTTACATTTACAAAGAGAAAAAATTGGAGTTGTGAGTATTTGGTTATTGTTATATATAGTTATATGAGGTTATTCTGATAGTATTTAACTGATCGGACCCACTGGAGATGAAATTGGTCTGTATGTGGAACCTGACCTAAAATGATTCATATCTTCAGTGTAATTTTTGCATTTCATAGATTCATCCCAGGGGCCAGACTGGACCCTTTGGAGGGCCGGATGTGGCCCCTGGCTGCATGTTTGACACCTCTGAGTTAAACCACAAACCAAGTCAGGAGTCTTTCAGTGGAAGTTATTGTCATTTTATCACAGTAATCTGGAGAAAATATTGAGAAAATAATAAATACTCATAAATATTCAGTATAATAACATTTGTGGCTCAGAAGAGACGAGGACAAAAAGGCAGAAAATGTTTATATGTTGACTTTTCTCTACTGGATCCATCACTTCCTCATTTAAACTTTGAGGCTTTAACACAAACATTCTAAATGTGTGTGTGTTTCAGTTGGATGTTCGTTCATGTTCAGTTGGATCCAAATGTGTTTCAGACTGAGATGACAGATTGTTTGTAGATGTCATTGGACTCGTTTGTTGTTTATATCTATAGATATTTCTTATGTATCCTTTTACTTTTATAGTTTTTATGGTTGCTGTTTCAGCTGGTTCTGGAATAAAGGACAAGTTGTTTCATTTTCAAACATGTCTGTTTCAAATTTTTACTGTTTTTCACCCATTAAAATAGTTATGTAATTGAATCGAATCAACTTATGAAGTTATTTTTATAAATACTTTTATACTATTGTTATTGTTGTCGATAAGAAAAATAATGGATAGCTGCAGCTGTGATTGTGACATTTGGTTGCTGATGGTTGGAGACTTGAAAATGACAAATGTTTGCTATGGAAGAATGTTAAACTATAATAATCCTCCATAAGGTTCCATCTGGATCTGGACCCCGACGGCAAACATTTACTCCAGTAGAGAAGAGTGACGGGGGGATTTTCCGTTCCCTGCATTGCAGTTTGGTTAAAAATGTGATCACATTTCTGTAACAGGTTATTCACAAATGAGTTACACTGTGACGGTAGATAATGCATAGATGTAGTGTACAGAGGGAGCAGGAGATGAGCTGCAGTGATAACTGTGGCCACGACTGCTGCCTGATTGTCCATTCTCAGCTCTTGACCACACATGACCTCCATCAGTGTGCGGAGTGGGTGAGCGAGCAATGTGAAACACAGAAGAAGAGACAGAGAGAGGGAGACGATTGATTGGGTGTTTCGGAGTTCAGACAGCTCTGACCACAGAGGCCTCGATCTGTTTCCCCCTGAACGCACCGAAGCTACGTTTGGTTTCAAAATAAGATCCGACAGGGGTCAGGGAGAAAGAGCCAGGGTGCAAGTTCTTCAGCGTTTGCAATATGGGAGCGCATTTGTAAGGGAGGAGGAACACGCATACTTCATTTTACCAAACAGTCATCGATGCGGAAGAGAGAAAGCAGCAGACGACACAGAAAGACTGTTCACACTCTTATCTAATTTACCATTTCAAGATAAACGACAAGATCAAATGAGCAGAAATCCTCAAGGCCAGGTTACCCAGTTCACCGAGCTACTGTACACTCCTTTCCTTCAATAAAAGACAAAAAAAACACTCAGAGTGAGGCTTGTAGGTAAAGAGTCTATAAGAATAAACAGTGTCGATTAGCTTCTGGCATTTACAAGCTCATTACTCTGAACTTCACTTTACCGGTGATGCATTTCAATAGCATCAGGACAGAGGGTTTTTTCAGCTTCGGTGAATTGAAACCTTGGTAAAACGATCACAAATGAAAGTACAGCAATTCACTTTCCTCGGTCATGATGTGATTCCAGTTGCTGAATACTTGATGACTCCTTTAGCCTTCACGTTGTCTGCTGAAATGTGGAATACCTTTGAGATGCACCAGTGAGCGTTTGCTGACTGGGATTGTCTTTTGGTTTTGTTGACTAGCATGCTCTTGGTTTTCTTTCAGGATACTTTTGCAGATTCATCATTTAACTGTCAATGTAGCAGCATGTTAAAGTCAGCTGTCTGGCTTTTCAGTGTTTGTAGACAAAAATACCTTCAAATTATTAACCCCTTAACGTTGACTGTTGCAAATTTGAATCAAACTGTTTCCATAGCAGAATCAACAGAGACAGTGTATATATTCCCCTACAGCCAGTTTAGGCATATTTGATACGTACCTAGTCAGGACACGGAAAACTATTTTGTGGTATCAATAAAAACATCTCCTTCTCCTGAGATGGGATAATCTATTTTTATTAGTTTTTCATTACTATTGATCATTATGTCAGCTGTTGCAAATTTGCACCATAGCTATATTTGTATTTATTTTATGTGCCAGAGTCGAACTTCATTCAACTACAGTAAGTCCACTTCATTCAGCATCTGCTTGAAAGCAAAAACACAAGTAATTTTTTGTGTTTTAAAATACTTGTATATAACATAACATATGAGGTTAGCAGGCAGCTCACCGTTACCGACTGTGAGCTGCCTGCTAACATTTGCACACTGGATCACATGACATGTTTTTGTCTAAAAAAATAGCAAGAAATGTGTAAAAACTGGGGATGTGTCCAAGATGTATTCACCTTCATACAATGGTAGCTGGGAACCAACTTACTAATAACTTAAGATGGAACTAACACTCAACTGTGTGTTGATCCTGGAGTCATGTGCGTCACAATAAGTGTCCCTGTGAAACACAACAGTGGAACCAATGTCTAGCAGCAGCGAAATTAAGGAAACAAAGCTTTGATTCAGGAAAATTGTAACAGAGCATTTTTTTAATTGATTTGAGTTGATTAATCGATTTGTAATTTCAGCTCTAGATTAGATGTTTTATAGAAAATTCCTTTGCAGATTTGACACTGGTGAGAGATGGTGATAACTCAGAATTCTAGATGATCAAAAAGACATGTGGAGTAATGCAACTCTTTAAAACGGTTGAATTACTTTATTAATTAACTAGTCCTACAAATATTCTATCTTACTAACCTTTAATTTCATTCCATAAAAACATCAGTTTGTTGTCAACACCAGTTCTGTTTCTGATGGGTGAATAACGTCACTATTGGCATCATCGCCAAACTTTTTCTACAGAATAATCTGTCATATTGCATATTCTGGTGAAATCTGCAGTGACAGAATGAGCGGAGCAGTGTAAATGTTCCATAGCCACTTCCTTCAGTTTCTCTTGAGGGATGCTTAAGTGCTTGCAGGCCAGAATGTCCTGAGTCTGCCTCAGGGTTTTTTGTTTTAGCCTAAACAGCTCCAAAACTCAGCCGTCCAGGAGGTGTCCTCACTAGGTGCCTGAATAAGTTGGCTGCAGCTTCATACCACAGGGCTTCTGAATGGCTCCAGTCTTTGCTCTGTGCATCGTGGACACTTTTATTTTCAGGTATTTTACAGTTTAAAGCTGTGCTGATAACTAAAATTCAAGCTAGGGATTCTCTATGTAGGGAACATTATACAAAGGAAGTCGCTGACCTGCTGCTTGGCTGTAATAATTTAAAACGTATAATATTTCGATAGAACAGAATTAGAAATGTGAATAAAAAGAACAGAGTTTCATATATAATAGAAGTAACACTTTTATTTGAGCATTTTCCTTCTAGTCATACTTGACTTGAAGTGAAAAATTTGAAAGGGTTACAAACAAGTGATACTAACTCTTACTTTTCACACTTTTTATACAGACTTTTTGAGTCGTTGCAAAGCACAGTAACAGCTTCAGAATTATTTAGTTTTAAATTATTAAAAAGGCAGTGAACTTTCATCAAACTTTCTCCCACATAAAATGCTTCCTCTGTAAAAGTTAGAGTGTGGGTGCACGACTTTTGAGCCTCAGTAAAAAAGAACCTTTCTGTGCCTGTCTTCATGAACCGCTGTTTTCTTAAAAGCACAGGAGATATCTCTTCTAGATTTGTCCTTTGAAACAGCGCACACAAAGTCAGGCTGCTACAGACAAGACAGTGCAGGGTGAAATTAATGGGGTTTGGAACAAAAGGTTTTTAGAAAAGATTTCCTGACTATTCCCTACACAATTACTAAATCCCTTGTAATTAGTCTCCTTGTTTGAAAAGGAATATACATTCTCCTTCTCCCCCTTTTCCCCCTTGAGTTGGAGATAGCAGAAAAACAGCGTGAATGTCTTTTGTGAAACATACTGCCTTATAAACATCCTCACATTTGGTCTTTGAACCGCAGTTATTCTACTGTATATGCAATCATTAACTGTTTATATGTGGTGTAGTGAACTTCACAGAGGTAATTATTTTGCAAGAGGAATGGTCATTAAAGTGAGACAAACACGGCCTGTTTTTTTCTGCATAAATTAACCTTTTTGTATTTAGCTCCAGTGCACTCAGACATCAGACATGAGCTTTATGGACAATGAATGTACGGTGAATTCACTGTGGCAGATAATGAGGAGCACACAGTCATTTCAATTCTGGCGGAGCCCACACAGGACAGCTGTCTATTTTAGGCTATAGCTGCTGGCCAGCAAACCATTAGCCTGTTTTACACCGATAGCAAATAGCCATTAGGCGTAACTGCAAGCCAGTTAGCCAGCAGCCATCTGCCACACACTGCAATTATGCTGCCTTGAAGTGCTCTTAGAAATATAGTAATTATGAGTTGAGCGTGCATTAATGACCCAACACAATGGTAAATACGCTTGGGAAAGGGGGAATTTTCTATGATACCTGCAGTGACAATCTGTGCTGTGAAGAGCATGACAACAGTGTGAATGCTGATGCATTCATTAGGACGTTTTGTGGAGGTCAACCAATACTGGATTTCAAAGCCGATAAAAGTGGAAAAACTGATAACCGGGTCATCGTTTTTCAGTCACATGGCCCTGGAGGGTGAAACCAGTGTTCCAACATGGACACTGACACTGAACACTTCATAGACCTGCAGCACAGTAAGTTTCCATCCATTTCAAGCCACAACAAGTGGTGCCAGGCACAACAAACCCTGCCCCTCGCACGTATTGTAGCTTATTTTGGCATCGATCCAGCTGATGTCATCCTGTCAGGAAACAGAAAGAGAAAAAGAAAAAAAAATTCATAAAAATTTTGAACTTTGACCTGCTTTTCCCAAAATGTAATCACATCTATTCTGGGTCACTGGCAATCTATAAACCCAATTTGGTATGAATTCAGCCAGAAGTTTTGCAGCTAAAATGTTAATAAAAATAGAAAGAACCAAAAACAAATGGTGCCAGGCTCAACAAACCCCGCCCCTCACAAACATTTTACCTGATTTGCCCTATCTCTTAAAATTGCGAAAACACATTTTTGGTTTTGGTGACCTTTGACCTTCATTCATCAAAATTTAATGGGATCTATTCTGGACCACTTCACAACTTTCCTGAAAATTTCATGGAAGTTGGTCCAGTAGTGTTTGTGTAAAGTTGCTGACAAACAAACAACAACAAAAAAAAAGAACCAAAAACAATACCTCCCTTTTGGGGGGCGGGGTAACAGTACCCCTTGCCTCCCCTTTTGGGGGGCGGGTAAATATCCACCACCACTGAAAAGAATTAAAAAAAAAAAAAGATATGCGGACAATCTGCAAGTTGTGGCTACTTTCATTCCAGATGCAGCATCTCCATCAGTGTTTCAGTCATTAACAACAGTGCTGTCCACAGCTGAGCACCACTTTAACCATGTTTACACATGGCATATCTTGTGGAGAAGCCCACCTCTTAATCTGCTGTCAGGATCCAAGTGGATAAAAACACAGATAGTTGTGCACCACACTTACTGAGGTCATACCCTATTTTCACGATTAACTCTTGTTGGACTACAACTAATAATAAGCGAGTCAACTCTGATCTGTTTCTCCAAATATTAAGGTTTCATGTTTGCATCAGTAGCAATAAAAGGATGAAATTTGGCAGGAATTGTGTGCAGCCTTTCTAAAATATCAGCCACAAAAAACAAAAACGAGGTCTGAGATCGTACAGATTTCAAATGATTATAGAAACATCCTATGGTAGCTTCAATTTGACCAAGACCAAGGAGGCTTTCTATCGTAGAAATGTTCGGTGCTACATAACAGTGTCTCTCACAACTCTTTTTAACAGCAGCTTTCAGTAGAACATGGAGCAAAAGGAACTTTTATTCCATTTACTTTAGTCCATTTACTTGATTGTAGAGTATTGCAAAGAGAGCACAGGAAAATGATACCATTTCGGTTTGATTTTTTAGAAAGTCTGCCAGTCCAAGATGACAATAAAGTCACTCCGTTGCAATAGAACAGTATTTTTAGTTCAAAGGTGTCTGAGTCTGGACACACTGATGTGAGCTGTAGTATTTGTCTGTTAGCAAATAGCTTAGCTGTCCATAGAACAACTTTTGTGCTATATATAAACAAGTAGTACATTGAAATGAGTATGGTCTTACACCTAAATAAGAGACTGAGGGGCCACTGTTGTGCCTTACATGCTGCTCCTGTCAGTTTATATGTACTTTGTGTGAGCTGTTACCAAACCCTTACAGCAAACTATGTTGTATAAAGTTTTCTATTAAAATGAAGATGTGGATGTCATTTCAGCCATACCATAACCAAACTGAACAGAGGAACTAAGAAGGAAACAGTGAGTTACATGCACATTCTACTAAATGTGCAGGTAGTTGTGTATGCTTAGTTTAGCTGTAAACTAAAGGGTACGTAAAAGTAGACCTGAAATGACTGACTCACCTCAAATCAATTAAAACAATTCAATTACAATTTTCCTGAATCCAAGCTTTGTTTCCTTAATTTGAAGTTGTATGTTAGTTCCATCTTAAGTTCTTAGGTAGTAAGTTGGATACAAAAGTGTTGGTGTTTATATCTCTAGATATTTTTTATATACCCTTTTACTTTGGTACTTTTTGAGGTCGTTGTCTCAGTTGGTTTTGGAATAAAGGACAAGTTGTTTGTCGTTTTCATTTTCATGTCTTTCACATTTTTACAATTTTTTCTTCTTTTCAAATATTCAATCGAATCTAATCAAAGGAAATTATCAATAGATTAATCAGTTACAAACATAACAAGAATATTATTATTGCTTTGAATTAAATATGTGTATATTAGTTACATGACCTTTTCAGTGCTCCATCTGTGCAGTCACACACTTCCCTACTGTATGTTGGGTGTGATTTGTTGTTTTTTTGTTTGTTTTTTTTACATTTTTGCTAAACTTTATCAGTCAGTATGTTATGACTTCTTCCGCTGGTAACATCACTTTCGTGTTCATATCAACCGTCCTCAGAAGTAGCTCTCTGGGTTAGCTGCTAGCCGCTGTTAGCACTCAGTTCCCATGTTCTGCACAGAACTCGATCAGTGACCGTGGGCTCATTGAGCGCCTGCTGCTGCTGTTACTAGCTTTCAGGGTAAATCCGCAGGCTGTGTTTGGTGACTCTTTTCCTGGCAATGACAGTTGCTATAGTCAGCAGCACATTCAGGTCAAGCAACTTGACTCATTTCGTCACATTCTGCCACAAGCCTTTTTGCTTTCACAATGCTCTGATTAAGTGGTACAATAGTTGCAAATCTGCTGGCGTGTTTGCTGAAGAGTAATTACTAGCGTCTGATAAGCGTTCTGGGGAAGTTTCCCAGCTCCATGATTTCCACTGAGGCTTTATCTCAATTGAATGTGATTGTCTTTGCCGAATTGGCTCAGCCATGATCCTGGAAACTGGCCTTGTCTCACACACACATGATAAGACAACAGATTGCCTTGTATGCTGTCCAACCAAGAATAATGCCGCAAGCTGTAATAATTTACACCATCCGTCAGGGTTTCTCCACAACTACATGTACATGCCTTCCTCATCGCAGAGATAAAGCGGCTGCTCGCTGGGAATCTGAGAATCACAAATGGCATGTCGGGGGCTCTAATTGGCCACATAGAAGTGGGCTCGGGCTTCTCATGAACGCATCAATACAACATAAACACGATGATGCAAATAAGGTGGGGGACGGAGGGATGGAGGGGATGCTGGGATGCGGGAACGAGGTTTCCCACTTTCTTAATGTGTCTTTTGTGTTGTTCCGTGTGCGTTGGCCTCACCTCCCCTCTCTCAGGATCCCTCCGTTTGTGTTACCATGGGGACGGCATGCTTCCTATATCTCTCCCTCTTAACCCCCTCCACCATCACCACCAGCACCGATGCTACCTCCACCTCCTCCTCTCTCTTTTTCCTTCTCTCCTTTACTCACTGATTTCAGTGTTACCATGGCGACACATGTCTGTCTCCTCTCTGCCTGCTACCTGTTTCAGATGCTGCCCTGTCTCGCTGGGTCAGTCTTTTCTGCTGCTTTTCTGTCTGGCTCTGCATGTGTGTGTGTGTGTGTGTGTGTGTGTGTGTGTGTGTGTGTGTGTGTGTGTGTGTGTGTGTGTGCCCTTGACTCGCCTTTCTTTGTGCACTCATTTTTTGTTTGTCTGTTGTATGTCTGTGTGTGTATATCAGTCTGTCTGTCTGTTTTCCTGTCTGTGTTTGCATTCTGTCTTACTCTTTTTCCCTTTTTATTCTCTCTCTTTCCCCCCCTCTGGCTGACTGGCTCCCTGTCTGACTGACCACCAGGCTTTTCCACCTCTAATCCCCCCTCTCCTCTTTCTGCTCTGCTGCTCTGCTATGTTGGTCCCCTAACATCACCCCCTCTCCCCTTTTAT
>JAPTMW010000010.1:27929483-27941660 GCA_029822955.1 Ostorhinchus angustatus
TTGGATCAGTGACAGTGGATGGACACACTGGGTTTATGATCAGTTAATGATGTCACTTTTTCCTCATTGTTTTCTGATTTTATCTAATAACATTTGAATTTACTCTGAGGTTTCATGAAAATCTCCATGATCTGTGAATTGAATGTAGGAAAATGCAAGATTTTTACTGAAAAATACAAAATGCAGAGGATAGTATTATAATAAATGGTGATAAATCATGTAAGAAATAAAATGAATTGGAGGTTGTGACACAAATAGTTGTGGGTGTTGAAGGGTTATGGCACCAAAATCAACTCTTATCATAAATAGACACAATGGAATTTTACCATAAAATTGTGGTGTTGGTGTCCACTGCCTTTGTATAGTTGTTTTGCTCTTTTCTTGTGGTATTTCTTGTGTGTATATTGGATGTGTGTGCTGCTATTGGAACCTCAATTTCCCAGTGGCTCTGCCCAAGGGATCATTAAAGTTCTGTCTAATCTAATCTAATCTCATCTAATCTCATCTCATCTCATCTGAATATTGCAGTTACGTTACCCACTGGAGCAGTCTTGTGTAGGTGAGGGTGGGTGTGTGAGGGAGGAGAGGAGATATTATGTTGAGTTCAGCAGTTTTATTGCTTGTGGAACCAACATGAGGATGTAAACCGCCCATCAAAGCCCTCCTTTTATCTTTTCTGTTGTTTTACATGACGGTTCTCGGTCTGCGAGTGCCTGGACGTGTCAGCTGATTTGTGTTATTCAGTTGACTTTGGTGTTGAACAGATCCAGACTAATAATTTCAGATCTGCAGCAGTACACCTGCAACTTGAGTGTTCAAAGTGGTTAAATGACTGTTTTTGTGAAGACACTGTGGTGACTTTGAAAAGACTGAAAAAGCTGCTTTATTGCAGTTTGAAGCAATAGATCAACATCAGTAGGTAAATGCACGTGTTTGTATTTTTAGCCTGTTTCCTCAGATGCAGTGTGTTGACGTGTGACGCTTACTATCACACCTGGTTGCATCACTGTGCTGCAGGTGTAACACATGTTTCAGCAGCTAATGAGCACACACAGCAAAACATCCCATCACAGCAGAGCAGAGTGTCACTCCTCTTGATCCAGTCTAGCACCAGCCATGGATGTGGAATGTCTCTGAAAACATCGGTGACACTACAGTGACTCCTCTACTGATAGAAACTGTTACTATTAGACAGAACACCGAACCTCTTAGATATACACATAGCTGTAGGTAGTTTTAGAATGCGTTAATGTAGAAACATTGCAAATTGTGCTTTATTTTTAAGTAAATCTTATTCTCTGTGTATCCAGTTTCCTGATATTGAAGATGCCGCTGTTTCATTTCCGATAAAAGAAGAAAGTCCAGATGAGCCTCTATGGATCAGTGATTCAGCTGAACCAGTCGGTGAGTTGAACAGCATTTAGTTTAAAGGCCTCGTTTGGATTTTCAAAGTGAGGCTGTGTGAGGTCCTCTTAGTTATTCTGTGGATTCCCTGCAGGAGGGAGCAGTCAGAATGAGGTGAGTTTTAAGAGGCAGGTCCTGTTGTGGACGGAGGCAACACCGACATCTACCTAAACCACTTACCAAAAGGAATCAGAATCAGGTTTATTGGCCAAGTATGTGAACACATACAAGGAATTCAAGCAAAAAAAATCTGCCAATGGAACAAGTGAGCATGATCTTGGTAAGATTTCTTAAATCAGATTTTCCAGATCTATTGTCTAAAAATCAGTTCTTATATTGCACTGAAAAGTTCCTCTGTAGGTGATTCTGTCTGATTTTAAGTGTGGTTAGATATTTGGACTGAAATGAGAAAAATACACTTGTTACCATTTAGATTTTTTTTCCAGTGTAATCATGGAAAGACTTACGGATTCGTGATACGTAGGCTATGACTGATTTACAGATTTCATGAAAAATTGGTGATGAAAGTCATACGCAGCTTTAATGTGAAATAATTGTAATTAAGTTAGATTTTAATTTCATCTTAATTTGTTATGGAAATGTGTGAAATGTTTTGTATTAAATGCAATATTTAAACCCACCAGACTCATGATGAAAACAGTGACTTTTCTTTGAAGAACATGGGGGTAACTTTACTTTAAGGCTGCGACGACTAGTCGACAAGTAGACGATGGCAAAATTATTGATTTTTGGATATAGTCACATAACAGATTAGTTTAATGGGTGATTTGTGCTCCTGAGTGAAAGAACCAATACAAGGTTTGGTCTTTCTTCTCTGTTGGTCAATACTGACTATAATTAAGTACCTAATACACCCCCACTTTAAAAAATCCAAGCTGTATGTCTTTTTTGAGCTAATGTATTTGCAGTGGCAGTGACATCACACCCCTCTCCTCCAGGTCCTGCTGCACAGTTCGTGAATGCTGAGAACCAGCAGTTTGAAAAGACCTGCCATCTGGACCCACCGGCCGGTACCAGGACCAAGCCCTTGGACTTCAGCGACTCATACAACCACGCTGGAGACATCAGCAGCCTTCAGTTCACTGTTAAGACAGAAAAAGAGGAGGGCCAGTCGGGATTCAGCCAGGGCCGATGCCAGCACGGTGCCGGGAAGCAGACGCAACACGCTGCAGACTTTTCCATGGATGAAAGGGAGAACCAGCTGTGGTCGTCCATAATCGAGGGGAATGATATTGACTCTGGGTTTCCAGACTTTTCAAGTGTAGTAGAGGAGTATTCAAACACGTTTCCAGACCATTCCGATGTGGTTTCTAATACTGGCAAGTCAAGTAGCGTACCGCAGTTGAGCTCTCAGAGGCCTTGTAATGGGGTGTACAGCAGTGAATATCCAAAGGATGCTCCACAGTCGTCTCATTTCCAGAGCAGACCTCAGGTTGGCGTCTCACAGCCGGACAGGCAGAAGGAACACATGTACCCGCAGAGAAACGGCTCACAGTTAAGGCAGCCAGAGGAACTCAGCCAAAGTGAGACTGCAGCCGCTGAAAGGCCGCTTGGAACTCAGTCGCACAACTCTCTGACAGTCAGTGGTTTCCACGCCCATCACAGGCCTCTGTCTGCGGCGGCGCGGGGATACGTCTGCATGACGTGTGGGAAGACCTTCAGCCGCCTGCACCAGTTCAAGCTGCACCAGCAGAGCCACAAGAGGAAGCGCGCGTTCTGGTGCACGGTGTGCGGGAAGAGCTTCCAATGCTCATCCCACCTCAGCATCCATCACAGGACGCACACGGGCGAGAAGCCATACGGCTGTGGACAGTGCGGGAAAAGGTTCACGCAGCAGAGCAGCCTCAGGGTTCACCAGCGCACACACAGCGGCGAGAGGCCGTACAGCTGCGCACAGTGCGGGAAAACCTTCATCCTGATGCACCATCTGAAACGGCACAGAATCATCCACACATACAGCTGAGGTGGAAAAGTGTGGCTGAGATGATGCAACTAGACCAGACCGGACCAAACCAGGCCAAACCAAACCAGACCAGACCAAACCAGACCAGACCAGACCAAACCAGACCAGAGACTCCTGGAACCAAATCACACATGGTCGGTGTTTGTAACATTGAGACACTGGTCATAGACTTTGTATGATAATGCATATTTTACTATGCAACATCCATGTGGATCTGACGACTTTTGCTTTTTTTCTACTTGTTTCATGATTATTTAAATGTATGACTGAATTTCACCCTCAAACAGAATTCACACAAGTTAAAATTTATGAGATAAAATTCCTCCTTAGCAGGGTTGTATACAGAAGTGCATTGTGTTCATTAAAGAATCTACAAGGTTTCTTAATTATTAAATAAGGAACTTGAGATTTCCAAAACTATCTTACAATTATGAGATGAGGATCTTGTAATTATGAGAAAGGTTAAGCCTAATTATTAGTTATTGTCACATGACATGGAATCTGTAAAAGAAATATCTATGGATGTGGAAGTCTGTGGGCCACAAAACAAAAAACTGCAATTTTCAATTGAGACTTATGTAGCTCAAAATAAATGGAGCCAATCCATTTATTCATGTTAATGTGTAACTGATCCATTAGATGATATTCCGTGGTGGCAGCGCAGACACATGCAACCGCACTATGTAAACACATGCTCCTTTGAACACTTTACAAAACATAAAAACTAAAGTGGTGTTTGACAAAATGACTCTGTATTGGATCTATTAGAAACATTTTTATCAAATCTATTTTTCCAAAACATTCCATTTGATAATGGTTGATTGGCTTAATTTTTGTCATAATTATAAGTTATTTCTCTCAGTTAATAGTTTACTGAAATGACAAGATCCTCTTGTAATTCTGAGATTAATTGTCCCGTTTCGGTCGTCTTTAGTGAACACAGTGTGTTTTTGCAGTTGGATGATCTGATGCGTTTATATCTTGATGGATCTTATGCATGTCCACAGTTTCTAAAAGCATTAAATAACATAGATCAGCACAACGACAACAACCTGATAGATTGGTTTGGCCTAATACCCCGCTCTGCTGATTGGACAAAAGACGTCAGATGTCTTTATTCCCTAATCTGTTCTACATGTAGCAGCAGTTCAGTGGATGAAGACCTGCTTATAAAAGCAGAACAGTTGTTGCTGAGTGGGTATTTGAGAAGTCAAACTAAATACAGCCTGTACATCCATGATAGGACATGCAATGCTGCAAATAATTTTCCAAACCTGTCCTGTATGCCAAGTCTCAACTGAAGACTGAGGACAAATGTCTGATTCAGTTCACATGAGGCCATTGTCATTCCTCATGTCGAGTAGAATACTTGAATTTTAATTATTATTTTATTATTGAACTGTTGTTTACTGCCATCTTTAACTTCTCTGTTAAATTTAGTCATCCAATAAACCTACATATTAAACATTTTAATACTAAAATGATGATGTACAGTGCAAATAATGCATGTAATATTGTGATTGAATTGTCAAATAGAGAAGTCTGTCTGTATGTGACAGTACATTTGAAATGGAGGAAAACATTGCAGTTTAAACCATGGATCATGATTATGATTAGGAATCCAGATCGCCCTGCCTTACTCCAAAGCTAGAAACCACAAAACCGGCCCAGAATGTGTCGTAGAACCACTCACTCCAAAGTCAGTTTGCTTCAAGACAAAGTGAAACGTCTTTGCTTCTAACTGTCCGTCACTTTCCCACGTCTCCATGTACTTCAGCTGAATGAGCGCTCAGGTTTCTGTTGGGACGTTCACATGGGTCAGTGACCCTAACCCTGACTGTCCAAACCTCCCTCAGACCTTCTCCCTGCATCTTTGCTCTTCATTTATATTAAATCATTGTTAAATTCAGCAGCTGCTTGTGTTCATTATGTGATTATTTCTCAGGTGGAAGGACTTTATTGAAAATGTTGATGTGACTGAATTATTTTGGGTTCTGGAAAACTACTGCGTCACAGATGGACAAAAAATTAACGTCCATTATTGGCAAGAATTCCAAAGTGAAGTTCCTCTGACATTTTCCTCCTCAAATGTATTCAGTGTTTACCTTAAACCCTCTATTTTACAACCCAATAATTGGTTAGAGGAAAAAAATATTAGATCAGACCCAAATAGAGTTTAGAAAAATGGCAGCGTCACGGATGGACAACAAAAGGAAATATCATTAAACTTTTTTTATTTCAATTTTCAATATCATATACATTTATTTATTTATTTATTTATTTTTACAATATTTTCAACATACAAATAATATTAACATTATATTCAAATGTATTTTACATAGACATGCATTTATTCATTTGAAACACTGTGTGTTTAGAATATGAAATAAATAATATAATAGTCAAATATCAGTGTATTTGAATAAATGTCGTTTATTTATAGAGTTTATAAATGAACCCAGAATGAGGCACTAAACTATCACTGCACAAACATTCACACTCAGAAAACTACTCATATATTTTTTTTCACAAATTTTTTCTCATTTCAAAATACATTTTCATGAAAATATAAGTAATTACCTACCCAAAAATCTAAGTTTGGTGTAGATTATTGTAATGACATTTTTTGACCAGATGTTAACCTTCCCTTGACTTCACCCAGTAGTTTCGCTGAAGCCAACACTGATGCATACGAAGCACTTTTGTTATTAAATTGAACAACTTCTCACTCAAACCTAGCAACTTTTTTTTCTTCAAAAAGCACCTAGTAACAAATTCAACTACTTTGAAAATTTGTTTGGAAACTTTTTGAAACTTTTGAACAGTGACTGAAACACTAAAACGCACACATTTTCCCTCTAAATGACTCCAGATGATTTCCTGCTCCATTCATATAAACCCAGGGTCTGTCTGGAGCTGGAAAAGCCAGTGTTTCACACTTGGACACTTAGTTGGTATATTTAGTGATTTTCCAGACCCCTCTAAAGACTCTATCCAAAAAGTGACTAGTGACTGACATTCGTTTAGTCTGATTTAATCTTTTTCCTTCTTGGTATGAGACGATGGTGGATATTTATCAGTAACAATAATAATCCAAATTCAGGAGTGTGTTCATACTTCACCCAGTTAGAAAACAGTGAGCTCACCTACAGGTCAATCAGCAAATGACAAATGTGTCCAAATGACACAAAACGTTATTGTCCATAGCTTGATGCTATTATCATTCACCTATTTTTTTTTTTTTATTGCTACTGTAATTTATTTGTTTTGCATGAATTGCTTTGAATAGAAGATGATAAAATGATGTTTTTTTCAGTGGTTTCTGTATCATGTGACCCACTGACTCCATACCAGATATTATTACTACACTGAAAAAGAACTCAATTCTCCTTTTACTGGGTTTCAGCACTTCTATGGAAGTGACCTGAGCGGAAATGAAACTGAGTAAGACAGGAAAGGTAAGTTGTGTGCAGAAGGAAGGTTTGGGCATTTTTACTGCTAAAAGGCACCAGAGGGCAGTGTAAGGCATCCTTTAAAACATCACTGAACTGAATGTCTGCAGCTTCCTGAAAGCACACAGGGCTCGACTCATTCAAGTTCCTGTTTCTAGTAAAATAACCTTTTTATGGCTTTACGTTGAACCTCAGTGGGTTGACAGACTTCCTTTTATAAACTGAAGAACAGTTTTATGTTTGACACTAATGCCTCAATTGGATTTTGCTTAAATAAAACCAGGACCAAAACTAGTGGTGAAAATTGTATGTTAAAGTGGGGTACGGTATGATAGTAGAGAACCTCCAAAAAAAAAGTCATAAATTACAATAATATTTAAATCAACCGATGAAAAAAAAAAACTTAATTTATGAAGCATGCTGTACTCACCATCTAAGACGAAGGTGTCAAACTCACTTTAGTTCAGTCCTTAGTTTAGTCCTGAAATATCTTTTTTAAATAAAGTAGAATTTCAACAATATTTTGTCTCAGTTTATTATTAACACAGTGGATCTACAAATGCAACAAAAACATTTAGGAACATGCATAATATTAAAATTGCACTTATTTTTCTTAAGACATTTCAGGTTCATATTTGTTCAGGTTATTCACATTTTATTTCCCTGCCCCCCAAAGGAGAGGCGAGGTTATTGTTTTTGGTTTGGGTTTTTTTGTTTGTTTGTTTGTCAGCAACTTTACACAAAAACTACTGGACCAATTTCCATGAAATTTTCAAGAAAGGTGTGAGGTGCTCCAGAATCGATCCCATTAAATTTTGGAGAATGTAGGTCAAAGGTCAAGGTCACCAAAAATATGTTTTTGCAATGATAGGAGATAGGGCAAATCAGGTAAAACCTTTGCAAGGGGCGGGGCTTGTTGTGCCTGGAACCACTCTTTGTTAAAGGACACTTTGGAAATGTAAATATTTTCTTTATGTAATTTCACTTTGTTCACATTAGACCAAGAATAGAATTGGGAGTTGTCATTTTTAATAGGTTTTGTTATTATTTTAGCTCAGATCACATTGAGTTGTATGTGGCCTCTGAGCACCCTTAACTGCTAGTATTGTCAGTGTAATTTTTGCACTTTGGAAATTCATCCTGGACCTTTTGACCTTGAAAAAAATAAAAACAGTTTGATTTGTCGATCCAGTTTTGGCCCATGGGCCACATGTTTGACACCCCTGATCAAAGAGCATCACAGCAATAACCAGTTGGTTAAGTTTCTCAACTCAAAAATAAATACTTACGCATAAATAAATGTAATACTTTAAAATGAATGAACCCATTTCTATTTTTCAGCACTTTATCAACTCTCCATTTCCTACCTTTGAACAAAAAAACTAAAAACTTTTTGATTTAATTAGGAAAAAGCTACTATTTTATTTTTATTGTCTGCTATTGACACTTACTGTAACCCATGATTAGAATACTTCTTCCACCACTGTCTAACCTTTGTGTTCTAGTTTAACAACTGAGTAAATGTGCTCACATTAAAACTGAAAACAATCACAAGTATTATTTTTGTTGTTTTACACTGAAAGTGATTAATTGAACACTTAACCATAAAAGACCCAAACAACCACTGGCAATTAAACCGTCTACAGATCTAAAACATTTAATCCTGTTTAATCCACTAATCCTATCAATCCATGTAAATAATTAGTGTAAAATGCAGTTTGTCATCTTTTCATGGTCATTAGAAATGACCCATTTGGACGTTCAAAGGCTCCGTAGTGAGTTATTATTTATATCTTCAACAAAATTGAAGAAAAAAATAACAAGTGGTGCATAAGGCTGGTCCAGGGCCTGGTTCTTCTGGTTCTTCTTCTTGTTCTTCTTCTTCTTCAACCAAGGCCTTTGGAATATATGTGCACAATGTGGTTTTAAGTCATGCTGCTGAAGTTTGCATGGACATCCTGGAGAAGTTGTCATCTTGACAGAAGCATGTGTTGATCCAAAATCTCACTGTACTTTTCAGCTTATTGAAGCCTTGCAGAAGTGACAGTGACCTTTGACCCTTGACAATAACAGAACCTGTTTTGTAGACTTTTTGCTGGAGGATCCTTTTTTAACTTTGGTCTGGAGCACATTTCATCTCGTTTTAATTTCTACTAAGCGCTGGTCCATCCCAGAAGAAACAAACAAAAAAGCCTGTCCTACATTTGATGTGACCAATAATAACCAGTAGTTGGCAGAAGCGCGCCGACACAACGTATCATCAAGCTAACGCGAGAGGAAGACTTCACTTTGCGCATGCGCACTTACTCGGACAGGACAGAAGCTACAGGCGAACTGTCAAAGGTTTGAATGAGCATTTCCAAAGCAGAGGTTGTCCATGTTTGGGCTTCCTCAAAAGCTAATGCGGCTAAAGTTAAGACCTGTAGATGAAGCCGTGTGTGTGTGTACAGCAGATAGGTCTGTTAAAGGATTCAACTCATCATTCTGTCCAATACTGGGTCTGTGTTGGTGCAGGGTCTTTACATACATGATGCTGCTCCTCTGCTCTGACAGAAATGGTCTTTTATGTCTCCTGAATGTTTCCATCTGTCTCTAAATGTGTCCGTTTATTTCCAACCAAAGACTGGGGGTAGGAGTATATACGGTTTTACTTCTTCCTACTCCCTTTTCGAGCATGTTTAATTTAATTTATTTTATTTATGTGTGTGCGTGCATATATATTTATATATTAGTTGTTTTTTTTCTTTTGTTTATCAAACCTTTTATGTATCATTACTGGTATTTTATTGGTTGATTTTGTTTTGATTTCACTGTCTACATGTTCGAAATAAAGGTTTAAATCAATCAAACACATCAGTAATGTGGTATCAGATCATGTATCTGTAGAAGTTAAACAGGCCGATTGATATATGTCCAAATTTAGAGATGGAACAACCAAGAGGACATGGTGTCCACGGATATACTGACTGTGCATGCAGTGTCCTCTGTTTCAATGCCATTCAATCTGTGTCATTTTTCTACTAATCTCTAATCTAACTCATCCTCCTGTGTAATTTGAAAATGTGTGTTTCCATTGAAGTGTGGTCAGTGAATGCAGCACCATCCGGACCGTGAGGGAGATGACCCTGAGTGACCTGAACATCACATGGACTAGTAAAGGAATGAAACTTCCAGTGTCATATTAGATGGTATCTGTTCATTACATCCATCTGCTCTGATAACTATCATCTGTATCATCACATTCATGTTTCCATCCTCACGACAATGTGCTGCTATGCATCATAATTGTAGTTTTACTTCCTCAGTGGATCAGATCATGGAAGTGGAGGAACATCATACAGACCTGATGACACCTTTTCTGAACTGATGCTGCTAGGTGGCATTGATATTTAGTACATTCTGCTTTGCATAAAATACGGAGAAAACTGTTTTAAAGAGAGGTTGACAGTTTAGTTTGGAGTGTTTGAATTACTTTGTGCTGGGCTGAGATACTTTCTATTGTGCTTTTAATGGACCTTGCATAGAATAGATGGTCTTTATCATTACGTGTGTTCTCTGTAGGATGTTAAAATAATGTTGCATTTATCGCACTTGACGTTTTCCCACCTCAGACCTGCTGGGTAACATATTTTTTCTTTATTACTAAAAAGCTTTTTTAAGTTCAGTGAACATCCTAACTATGGGATGTTTTTGGTGGACTGAACAGGTGATTACGTTTATTGAGTCTATTAAAAGCCAATGAAGTCGCTTTGTTTTGACCGCCTCAGTACTGACTTTCATTGAGTAGCTTATCTAGTCATTTTTCCAAAAGTTTACGTAACAGTTTTTCTAGAATTTTTGAGAATTGACGCTTGAAGACACGTGGGTTATCTCCAACTCTTAGCTTTAGCCACTTTACCTATGGGGACCAACTAGACAGGAAGGAGTACTAGCGAACCGCGAAAAGTATGAAAAAACACTTCAAAAGCAGAGGTAGCCCACGTTTGAACCTGGTCACACCAGTAGTTTTCATGGGAATAATGTGTTAAAACCGAAGACGTAGCAGTGGTCAACAACACTCTATCCAAATGCGTTCAGGAGCAGCTCTGCAGCTACTGTTGACTTTGGGGAGGCACTGCGCCTGCGCATAGTGAAGTCTTCCTCTCGCGTTAGCTTGATGAGACGTTACGTCGGCGCGGTGCTGCCATCTACTGGCTATTGGAAACGCCAAATGTGGGGCAGGCAGTTAGTCGTATTAAATAGTGAGAGAACAGATGGAGTGAAACAAACTATTGTTGCAGATTTATTTTCCTTCAGACATAAAATAAAGTACATACATTTGACTTTGACTTTTCCATATTTAGACACCAGGGAGTAGCAGCCAAGGAGGAGGGGTGAGGAAATGCCTACAGTATGTAAAGACATGCTTTGATGAGAAACATTTGCATATAATTTGAATGGATTACAATTTTATAAACTTTATACACTTAATATTTGTTACCTATGTTGACTTTTACAGTCTTTGAAAAGGTTTGTTAAGCATGTCTGTGTTATTTGTGAAATAAATTACAAAAATTATAAAACCAAATATGTTTGTGTGTTTGGCTCTTGTATATTGATCTAGTAGATCACACTGAAAATATAATTGGCAGATCACATAGGTGAAGTTGTGCTGAAAAAAGATATCAAACATGGGTATGATAAACATTTTTATGTGGTGTGTAAAAATAAAATGAAAAGTATTGAAAAATGTCCAAAATAGACTCAGACCCCTAGGGTTTAACATGAGGCTTTTAACTCAGTAAAGTTCGAGTTGGTCTTTGTAAACCGGACCCATGTGGTTCTATCAGGTCTAACTGAATGACAGTTCTTGATGTGGTAATTGATGCTAACTTAACACTTGTTGCTAGATTTAGCAGCATTTCCATCTACCCTAGCACCTTTTTTTAAAGCTGTACCAAGCAACACATTTAACTACTTTTTAGGATTTCTTTATTAATTTGCACTTCTGTTGCTAGATTTAGCAACTTTTCATCCTACCCCAGCAACTTTTTTTTCTAAAAAAAAAAAGAAGAAGCACCTAACAACAAATTTAACTATTAGTATGTGTTTGGAAACTTTTAGTAACTTTAGTAAAGTGACTCAAACACTAAAACACACATTTTCCTCTAAATGACACCAGGTGATTTTCTGTTCCAGTCGTATAAACCCAGGGTCTGTCTGAGCTGGAAAAGTCAGTGTTTCACACTTAGACCCTTTGTTGGTATATTTAGTGGTTTTTCAGACCCTCTAGATACTCTTTATCCATAAAGCTACTAGTGCCAAATCCATCCCCTTTTTCTGGTGTTATTGGAGACT
>JAPTMW010000010.1:28051930-28062850 GCA_029822955.1 Ostorhinchus angustatus
ACATGCAAACTCCACACAGAAAGGTCCCAAGGTCAGAATCGAACCCAGGACCTTCTTGCTGTGAGGCACGAGTGCTATCCACTGCACCACCGTGCCGCTACAGAAGACAATATTTAATAAATTGTGGAAAAAATCAATTGAGAATGATTAAAGACATAAAAAAGATTTTTTAGGGAGCTACCACAGAAGAAGCACTGGGTCTTTATGGGTTAATAAAGCAGTTAGCGTAGTAGTGCGCTGTGTATAGGCGACACAGGCAGTCTTATGGCATGAAGAGGACACCAAATTACAGACCGAAAAAAATGAAAAAGAGAAATAAATAAATTTGAATAAATAATAAAGTTGAAACGCAGCCTTTAGAGGAGATGTTTTTAGAGACTTTACTTTGAAAGGCAAATTGCGAACTTCCTGTTGGAGTTAGCTCATGGGTGTCAGCATATTGTTTGTATTGCTTCATTAAACAAAAATTTTGGCGTTGGTTCCATGTCTTTATGACATTCCTACTGGCCACTAGGGCTGTTTCTGCATTTTTTTTTAAACATAGGTGGCACTAGAAAGCACATTTTGGCACCGATGGGGTTAATTGTTACATTTTATAAAATTTTTCGCCAGACCTGGATGTGTGCCAAATTTGATGAGTTTTTGAGCATGTTTACGGGGTCAAAATCCAGTTCAAAGTGAATTAAAAAAGAAAAAATAAGCGAAAAACAATAAGGCCTCACTGTGTGTGAGTGGGACTTACCTTCCAGGCTCGGTCCCTAATTAACCAACAATAAGCAAAATCCTTGTTTAGCTGGAACAAAGTCACCAGAAGCAATTATGGCCTTAAAGGAGAAATTAATAAATTGTGACTGAATGGAGTAGAGGAGAGAGGATGTTAAAGACTCATACAATGCTTTCTTAGGTATTTAGGTATCTTAGGTATTTCATTTACATGTATAACAGACATTGTCCTGTGAAAGAGCATAGACATAATTTTAAAAAGAATAAGAAACTATGGTTAACAAAGGGATTGGAAAAGGCTTGTAAAAAGAAAAACAGGCTTTATAGGGAATTTCTGAAGCATAGAACTAAAGAAAAAGAGGACAAATACAAACTATACAAAAACAGATTGATATCAATTATTAGATTGCATAAAAAGGCCTATTACGATCAGTTGTTGGAAAAGCATAAAAATTATACTAAAGATACTTGGAGAGTGTTAAATGATATGATAAAAAAAATTGATAAAAAGGATTTTCCAACATGTGGTGTTAAAACTGGTGACCCTGTGATGGAAAAAATTGGGGGTATTGTGAATGTGTTTATGATTTTTTTGTTAATGTCGGTCCAAATTTGACAAAAGATATTACCCAGTGTGAAAATGACGATAAAAACTTTGATTTTGCTACTGAAAACAGTGCTTCAATGTTTCTTGGTGGAGTTTGTGAAAGTAATGTGCTGGAAGTGAAGAGAACGTTTAAGAATAAAAAAAATCTACTGAAATTCCATTGATATGTCATTCATAAAACAAGTGATTAGCAGTATCCTTGAACCATTTACTTACATATGCAACAAGTCATTTCAAATAGGCACTTTTTCAGAAAAAATGAAAATGGCTAAAGTGATTCTGATTTACAAAAATGACAAGCACATTGTGTCAAATTATAGACCAGTGTCATTGTTACCACAGTTTTCTAAAACTCTTGAGAAACTGTTTGTAAATACGTTGGATTACTATATTGATAAATATGGTTTACTAAACGATCATCACTACGGGTTTAGGAGGAATCGATCAACATCTCTAGCAGTAATGGAATTTGTAGAAAATATTGCAACCGCAGGGGATAAAAAACAGCATACTGTTGGTGTTTTTTTTTTTTTGTATTGATTTAAGAAAAGCATTTGGCACAATTAACTATGTATTGACCACCACATTATTCCGGAAATGTGAAAAGTATGGTGTAAGAGGTATGGCACAAAACTGGTTAAAAAGTTATTTACAAAATAGGTTCCAGTATGTAACAATTAAGAATTCAAATTCACAACTTAGAAAAGTCACATTTGGGGTCCCACAAGGGTCAGTTCTGGGACCATAGTTATTTATACTCTATTTAAATGATATTTGTATGACAACTAATGGGTTAAAATTTACAATATTTGCAGATTATACTAATTGGATACCAATATTTTATTGTTTTTTATCACTCTTTTGTGTCCTCATTTGTGGAACCAAGGGTATTTTAATTTAACTATGTATAGACAGGTCATGTTGGTTCGCCTGTCATATGTGTGTGCCTGAATGTGAAATGGATATTTTTTTTTACCTCAACTCCAAAACAAATCTGGGTATTAATAAAGTAACCTGAATCTTTGCTTTATTCAGGAACAAATATGAAACAAATATTAGAAAACTGTAGAAAAGGAATTGATCAAGTTAAAAAAAAAATGGTTTGATGTAAATAAGTTATCACTTAATGAAGATAAAACAAAATGTATGGTTTTCAGTGGTGTTAGGGAAAATTGTGATATAAAACTGAAAATCAATGGAATTAAAATTGAAAGGGTGTATGAAACAACATTTTTTGGAGTGATTATTGACCACAAACTCAGTTGGAACCCCACTGCCAGGCACCCCAGTCGGTTCTAGGTCAGTTCTGCTAGGGGAGTTCCTCTGGGTCATATCATCAGGACAGAAAACTGAAAGGATGCTAAAATAATGTAAAATCAAGCAAAATCAACACTAAATAAATCTGAATATGACTTCTATTTCAGTTTTAGGAGTTTCGTCCTCCTCCTTTGTTGCTTTACTCATAACTACAGTTAGTTTACACTGTGTAGATATTCCAACAGATCAACCTCCTTCCTTCTGGTTTTCTTTCAAAGACTCCACAGCTGTGACATGTTGTACATGAACAGTGAGATCTCACATTTTAAGTCAGAATATCATAGGAAATATAATGTCACCTTATTAAAATAATAAACACAATAAATACAAAAAACTCCTAGAAAAATTGAGGAATTGAAGATTTAGGCAAAAAAGGCATTTTTGTCAAAAAATGACTTGGGCCATTATTGTAGGAAAGTGACGATATCAAAGTGTCTTTTAATTCCAAACACATTGCAGACCTGCCTTCACATGAAAACATCTGCAAATATTATTGATGTTCCATCTTTTAATATAAGTATGGACAGGATTTTATTGTAATCAATAATTAGACTTCTAAAAATATATAGTCATGATAGTGATTTGTGCAGTGCTCCAGTGTCTTTGGGATTTCTGTCTTTAACCTCAGAATGTAGTTTCTCAGCAGAGTTGTGTTCAGTTGTTCCAGTTGTGTCTGAAGTTAAAACAAAAACACATTCATCCAAATAAGGGGGTTGGGTTTGAATGTCAAAGCTGTGGTTTATTGATTTAAAAAAGTGTACATCTTCCACATCTACTGACAGATTTGGCTTAACAGTCACAGCAGCATTATAATAGAAAAAGGGGAAATGAGATGAAGACAGCAGCAGATGCTGCACCTTAAAATATACAGTGGGTGAATGTAAGCAGGAAATATGATAGGTGATTATTGTGCTTATTGTAAAAATAAATGTCTTATAATAGAAACAGACATTTCAGAGGAAAGGCTTGGAGAATTGGGTGGAGTGGGGAGTTTGTGGATTTTTAATGCTTACTTTCTCAGATAAAAGCTGATATCATCTGGAGAGGCAGCATGATGCCAGTAGTTTTCATGCTGTCTTGATTTTTTTTTTCTGACAGTGTTGTTGTTTTATGCAGTGATTCAGAATGAATGGGAACCAGCTGTGAGGATGAGATGAATAGAAAGGAATGGGCTGAGAGAAACAGGTCGAGGAGCACAAACCAAGTGAAAAGGTGGAGGTGGGTGAAGATGGAGCGTGACAAAGTGAAGGCTCAGGGACAGAAATGGACTGTATAAGGTAGAGCTCAGTTTTGCTGGCTTTATTTCATTCATATGCCAATTTGTCCACATTTGGCACAATTCAGGTCCCTCTAATACCCCTTTAAATAACAGATTCTCACTCCCAACTTATCACATATTGACACCTGGTCAGGGCGTCACATTGACTGTACCCTTTTATTGACTCATGGGCAAGTCCAGAAGACATCTAGATAATTCCATGAAGAGTTTGAAAAAAAAAATGGTTGGGAAGAGGGACAGAATCAAGAAAATCAAAGACTGAAAAAGCTAAAACAAATATTGCATGAAATGGGACCTGAACTCTGGTATCCTGCAGATATTCCTTTCATACAATTAATTGACAAGTTGTGATGACGTTAAAACGGGACTCAAAATATTTCATAGTGAAAAAATATGCAATTTTTTTACTTTGGACTTTGGAAGTTCTAAACAATGGTTGACACTACTAAGAAACCAGTAGTGTTAACACTAGATTTCAAAGTTTAATTCAGTCATTCTCAGCCAATGCTTCCCCAGCCCCAACCTCTCTAAATAGGGTCCCTTTTATCTGATGATAATGGCCAACACGTCAAACTCAGTCAATCCACAAACCAATGGGGGATAATGTTTTTGATACAGTCTATATTTCAAAGCTTGATTCTTGCCACAGTAAGATATTCTCTTCATTGTAGCTTCAAGTAGAATTTAAATATTGAGTCAAAGGCCAGGTGTGAATTGTCCACTCAAACAGCCACTGACCATGAAGACAAGACCATAAAGACAAGGTCTGTGTTCAGGTCATTCGACACCCTGGCTTCCCTTTATTACAGACCACTGTTTACCCCTGTTGACCACTGTTGATCATTGTTGATCCCTGTTTACCACTGTGAACCGCTGTCGATCATTGTCGACCACTGTTGATAACTGTTGACCCCTATTTACCATTGTTGACCACAAATACTATTAAATCCACTGAAACACTCATACAGCTGTCATTTGTCGCTCTTTTGACTTTTTGGAATTCATTCATTCATATATATATATATATATATGTATATATATATATATATATATATACACACACACACACACATATACATATAAAAGGTGCGATTTAAAAAGAAACAAGACTGTGGCAGCCATGCTCATGACACATTGCCTGTTGGCTAACTGCTTATTACATTGTGTTGTGCAACTTCTCGCCAGTAGTCTGGGCTCCTCCCCAACTTAACAAGCAATTTCAAATTTAGTCTTTGCGCCATGTTTGTTGTCAGTGTGCTAGACAAAAGTTGCGTGATGAGGCCTAACAGCACTATGTTACACAAAAGCCTGAAACAGAAGAATGGAGTGAGATAGGCGAACAATATTATAGTAGACCATAGGCGAGAAGTTTCGCAACACAATGACATAAGCAGTTAGCCAACAGGCATGGAGTCATGAGCATGGCTGCCACAGTCTCATTTCTTTTTTGTCGCACTTTGTATATATGTAATGACAGCAACAAATGATTCCATTGTAATCATTGTAATTAATCTGTCACTCATTTATTCAGTTCATTTCAACACCAATTAGTTTTGAAGATGCTAGAGTAGACGATGACATCCTGAAAATGTTTTTTTTTAAAAATGCAATTGTATAATAATTTGGCTTGACTTTTAACCAATTTTTTTCAAATGCATTTTAAGTGTTGTGACTTGTCTTTTCTGCATTTGAAAAAAAAGGAAGCATGAGAATGTAGAATAATGATATTAATCTATTATATATATGGTGTGTGTGCGATTTGCAAGTGAACACTGTCAAACTATATCTATTTCTGTGAAAAATATCAATTATTTGCACTGATGCTTGAGCACATCGGAAAACCCACAGTCTGTTTCCACTTTCATGCTTTCATTCACTCTAACTACACACACCATCCACACATTCAGCTGCTTCATCTGTTTACGGACTCTATCTTTGGTTTTGTCCTGTTCAACTGTGTCTATGAGTGGGGGGTTGGGGTGGAGGAGGATGGGGTCCCCTCAGCCTTGACTGGGATCCTCATTGATGCTTTCAGATAACAATAGATAACGTTCTTCACGTGCTGAACAATGGCGAGCTCAGTTTTGATAGTATGAGCAGATCATTGTCACACATGATTTCTGAAATAAAATGATTTTCCCAAATTTGTAATTTTATTTGTAGTGTAGGTTGTTGCTTTGCATTCTAACACAGCTGTGCAATAGTCAGGTGTATGATTCAGTACCATCCACCTCACCATAAAACCCTCATCTATTATAATATACAAGTATATCATCACCTACATCATCTCCATCTACCCTATTCATCACATTCTACATTTGGCACAAATGAAAGGAAAAGCACATAGGCATATACTTAATAATCATGTGAAAAAAACAAAGACACAAAAATACCTCTATTTGACACACTGGCTTCCACCATATGTCAATACAAACCTCTATGTAACACTGTTTATGGTTTAGGTAAAAAAAAAAATCATGTGGGAGGAAGGATGGTTTAGCTTAGAACATTTACATGGCCAATTTATTTGAACAGATTTATTGATTATTTTTAAGGAATCCTGGTGGACATGGCAACTAATCATTTCAAATTAAAAACCAATTTCACATCTAAAATGCACTAACAGAACTAGACAAAACTAGCCGTCAGAAGCGACGACTTGGGGTATATCCTTGAACGCTCCCAATCCTTGACCAGACAGCTATGATGTCATAATGTGAGGTATCACCAGGTCATGACCTTTCATTTGCACTTGATTTGAAGTCAATCAGACAAATAGTTCCAGAGATACAAACAAAAGAGTTTTTAGTGATTTTAAACTTTTGAGTGGCCCCTAGTGGGCAATCTAGAAATGGTAAATCATCCAAAATCGAATCAGCTATTCCTCGCAATGAAATTCGTTGATATGGAAAATATGGAATTTCGAAACCCAATAGTTTTCAAGTTGTCAAGTTAATATGAAGGATATCTGGTGGCAGCAGTGGCGGTCAGACCAAAAACATAATGTCCCCGAACTGAGTTTCGGGGATATGATAAGAGGCAAGTAAAAGTCAGGTAAAAGAAGATAGAAAGTCAAATAGACCAAAAATATTCATAACTCAACCCAACAACGGGGGTGATGAAAAGCAGTGACAGGGTTCCTTCAGAACAGTTAGTAAAAATACTTTTATTATTTAAATATTTGAATATTAAGTATTTAAAGAAGAGAGTGTTTCAAATAGGATGATGTTATTCCATTCATTACATGCAGATGGTGCATGAAAAGAAAAAGCAGTTTTACTGGAACATTGAGGAGAATTCATCACCTAAACTAGTGCTGTAGTTTCTAACCCTAACAGGAACGGACTGTTAACTCATAAATAAACCTGCCTGGTTTAGAACAGGCCAGATGACAGCCTGGCATGACCCAATCTTATTTAACACATTATATTACATACACGTATCATATATACATTATAATCTATTTTTTGTTGTACAGTAGTTTTTTATTCTTAGTTTTATTCTTGAAACACTACCCGTCCTCCAGTTTGTTTTGAACCTTAACCTTAACAGCCACTGTCAACCCAAAGCAGCAAATGATGTAAAATGTTTAATACCTGCTGATTCACTAAATCCTCAATATGTTGAAATAATTGGTGTCATCAGATATGACCCATTTGGTCTTTCAGAGGCTCCATAGTGAACATGGAAACACCATCATCTTCTACAACATTGATTTACCAGTAAAACCCATGGAGTTTAATAAATGACAGTGGATGGCGACACTTGGTTTCAGTTAATGATATATTTTACTGAAAAAGTCACTTTTTGTTCAGTTTTGTCTGTTTTGATACAATAGCCTTTGAATTTACTCAGACTTTTTATGAACATCTACATGATCTGTGAATTACATACAGTAAAACATATGATTTAGACAGAAAAATGCAAAAATACAGAAGATAAATTTAATAACAAACAGTGATAAATCCCTTAAGTATGGTTAAATAGAGAGAAAAAATTATTTGGGAACTGCCACAAATGTAGCAACGGATCTTTATGGGTTAAGTTGGAATATTTCATCCTAACTGGCTTCTGTAATTACTTGTCATAATTTCACAATAACTGGTTGTGAGACTATACCAAACATCTGGTTGCTACACCTGCCTCCTCATCCAACAGCTCATACAAGCCATACACATTGACCTGATGCAGATCTGGACCCTGAGGGCCTTCAGTGGCAGATCACTGATGCTAATGCTCTCAAGGCTACAGCTGAATGCTGATGCCAGTTCAAGGTAAAATGCAGTGACCAAATGTCACTGCAGGGTTTATAAAGTGAGTTAACCTTTGACCTTTAACTTTCAGCCTAGACAGGAAGTTGAAGCTAGAATGGACCTGCTGGAGGGATGATCAGCACTGATTGGTCAATATTATGTTGGGCAATGATGATCAGGTGTAACACTGAAACCATATACTGTATGAAAGAAGTGGACAGAGAAACATTGATGCCATTTCACAGTCTTTCATTATTTTCATTGACATGATTACCAGAACAACGGTAACACACCACTCCTGTTCAAATCACATCTTTTCATGTGTATTTTACAGAGGTTTACTTTTAAACTGTCAGATGAGGTATCTAGTTATATTTGGGAGGAAAAAACAAGCAGAAATGCATTGAATGATATGTTATATTTAAATATAATATTATACATAATTAATAAATGTATGCATCCTCCTGTGTTTTACACAGCAGGACCAAAGATAAGTCTCTAGAACTTTAATGCTCCTTGGAACCACATCCTATTTCTCTACTGCAGAGATAAGCAGGATCTTACTCTAAAACATTTGACCCATTTGGTGTCTTGATGATAACAGACCCAAGTGCTGCTTTAATATCGCCCATGTGCTGAGTTGAATTCAGAACTGGTGAATATAAAGCTCATGACATATGATTTATGTTTTCTAATGAAACATTCTCTACCTCCCTTGGCCTTTTTTTTTTTTACCCAATATAGACACACAATAAGTTCACAATAAGGTAAACTTGCAGCATATATGCTATGCTGCAAGTTGGAAAAGGAACTTGGAAGTGCATACTAAAGAGACATATTGTTTGGAGACAAAGGGAGTGTGATTGAAAGGAAAGTTTGTTTCGATCTTTTTAGGTGAGACAAAGTTTCAGAATAGCTATATAGAAAATAAATTCACTATGCACAGTATATAATGAAATAACTTTAAATCTATCATTAGCGCACAAGCAAAACTGTTCTGCTTCACCACAAACATTTCGGAGTTTAGTGATTTCCTCTAACGTTTATTCTGTGATAATCTCGAACAATGAGAAGTGAAACTTTAATTAGTTAACATCAGAGCTTCACCTCTGCCATGCTGGACTAAAGCTGTTAAAATCTTAACTCTGACACCTCTAAACTGACTCACAATGTAGTACCAAGTGATTAGGGAAAATATTAAAGGCCAATAGTTAAGTTCAATATTTGATTAAAAATAGAGATGCATGATATATCGTTTGAGCATGGTCATCACGATGTACGTGTGCGCAATAGTCACATCGCAGCTCCTGTGATGTTGGAAGCAAATGAACTTAATGTCCTGTCATCTAATTTCAAAGGTACCTGACACACACTGCATGCAGCGATCCATCAATCACATTCAGTCTTAATCAGTTTGCCGAAGCAGACCACGCCCCTGCACATGGAGTGAGTCACCGGTAACAACGAAGCATTTCCACTAGTGTGCTGTGGCGCAGCTCCACATCCCCTCGCTGCAGACCACAGAATGGGGTGAGGTTGGATGTCCAACCCCGCTCCTTAGATGCTCTGATTCACCTGCACATCCCTCCTAAAAATGTTATCACTTCGTGGCAGCAAAGGAATTGGTAGTGAAAGAAGAGAAAGACGGCTAACCTGAAAGAAGAAGCATGCAAGGAAACCATGAAAGGTGAGCAAAGAATGGGTTGCTACCGAATCAGTACCGTTTACTGGAGTCTATACTCATTGTGTTTTGTAGGCAGTAAAAAGTACCTGTGCTGCTGGATAAAAGTCAATATTACACATTTTCATACTGCTGTTACTGCAAGCTATTGATTCAGTCACTGAGGTTTCGCAGTTTTTACTAAACTCTTTCCTTGCCAATGATGACATTTTCAGTCAATCTGTGTTTTCACTGTTGTATTGTAGTTGGAGCTGTTGTAACCTTTGCTCTCTACAGTCACAGAACTGCTGTAGATGACTGAACTTTAAATGATCATACATGAAAATGTAATATATGTCATCTGTATTTGGATGTTTGTTTATTATCTCTTTTTGTTCTTCCTCAGACACCACACAATCTTAGCAGATGAGGAAGAACCTTTGGTCCTAAAGGCTGAAGGACAATATTATTATATAACTGAGCCACCTCTTCCTCCCTCCTTCAGTTTGCTTACTTCTGACACTTGGACAATGTAACCAAATAGTGTTGTCTAACAAGGACTGTTTTTATTTACCTACAGGATATGCAGGAAAAGCAAAAAGAGAGCAGCTGCAGGGCATTTACCTCTTGGACTAAAACCCAGGCTACTGCTCCATGTTCTGCCTGATGGGTGCAGAGTGAATGAGGCATGGATTGGTTGGTGAGTTTTTGGTTGTTGTTTTTTTTCAATTATTATTTTTGACTTTAAAGACAGAATACAAGTTGTAGTTTCAACAACTAATTATAATCCCTCTATCACAGATCATCCAGCTTAATAGACCTATGTCACGGTAGTTTTGAAAACCGGAAGTAGAAGCCGGAGCAGCGTGCTGTCATTTCCGCTTCATGGCGACTCCTAGTCAGTGCCATAGACATATCCATATGTGTCTATGAAATTGCCTCCGTCATCTGCCCAAAGTTGGACTGGACGACGTGGAGTGACTTGTAAATGAGCCTCAACAGTGAAAACGTCAGAGCTGGACAAGCGATATAAATTCTTCTGCGAGAATTTTATCTTCAATTGTACAGATGCTTTGTGCAT
>JAPTMW010000010.1:28389846-28405893 GCA_029822955.1 Ostorhinchus angustatus
AATTGCTGATCCGAACAACCAATGATTTATAAAGGAAAATCTTGAAAATGATCAGGGGTGCCCAAACTTTTGCATACGACTGTACATGCAATGCTAATGCAACAATACAATATGAGCCCAGCGATTCCTATCATTGTCCAAACTGATGGTTGTTTAAATGAAAATCTACTGACTCCATCAGTTAGGGATAAAGAACTTGTTACAGCTGAAACGTAGTAATGACTGCAGTAATCATCCAGTGGAAGGATCTGAACTATTTGCTAACTTAAATCCAGGAGGTGACTGTTTTTTTGGCCAGGCAGTGTATGTATGGTTTATGCAGTGTCACAAATATTACATCTGTGCTGTTGGTGTTCTTACACATGTGTTTCCTGCTGTAGTCAGTTGTTTAGACACATAATTTCTGGGAGACAGGGTTTTAATGTTAGTAACGTAAATTAAAAAGAAAAAGTGATTAAAAAAAAAAATTCTCATCAGTTGAAGTGTTCCAGATCTAAGGAACGAGGGAGACTAACACCTAGAAATATGTGTTCCCAGAGGAATCCAAAGACAGCACATTAGTTTACTGCAGCACTCTTCTATTCAGGTGAATCCACCACATGGGGAAAATACACCATCCATCCAGACCAGAGTTTATCTCTGTCTATGCTGCCGTCTCACCAGCAGAGCAGATAACATACACTTAGATAGGACGCGTTGTGATAAACATCCTAACATCCTGCAAGCACAGCAGCCTAAATGCACTGTCTCTCTCTCTCAATTTAGCAGCATGAGTGAAGAAATGATTGATTTTATGATGAATATGACAACACAGACAATGCAGCAGTGATGAATGCTTTATATGTGCTATATTTTTGCCTCATACCATCATGGACACTATTCTACACAATTTTGCAATCAGCTTGTGATCTGAGTGAACATATTGCATGGTTAGAAATTCCACTATTCCACACATTCCAATACTGAGCATATGTTTTGTAAGTTTGTAAAGAATTTGGCATATAAATAAATAAATAAATAAATAAATAAATAAATAAATAAATGGATTGTTTGTAGTTGAAAGTGCTTGCTGCATAGGTGCTTAAAATGCCGCAAGTTGTAGAATTGACTACTACACATGTATGCTTTAGAGAATAAACAGGATGACTTGGCTGAAACATGGCATTCCTGCCTCACTCAATCAGGCGATGAGTGTTAGTTCATTTTTGACCTGGTACATTTACAAATTGATTTGTAGACTTCAGACCCTGAAAGGATAAAACCCTATGAGATCAATTCATAATTTGTCATTTGTAATAATTTGTCATAATTTGTCATTTTTTGTCATCTTGTGCTGCATCTCACTTTGCCATGAGTTGGATTGAACTAGAAACATGAAACTTTGCTCAATAACAAGAAATGATGAGCAAATGCATTCTATGAATGGTAAGCACTTTTGACCTGATGGTGGCGCTGGAGTTAAAATTTGACATGCGTATATTTCAAGCTCAGTATCCCTATTTTAAAAAGACTTCTGAACCATTATTGTCAACCATGATGGACAATCTGTGACAGTAATATGACATCTACTTTTTGGATTTTCACTGTATGAACACTAAATGTCATATGAAGCGTGGCAGGACTGAAATACATAATTTTCCTGCAGATGGCCAAGAATCTTAGCAGGACATTGGCCATAACTCATGCTGTTCTAGCAGTCCTGATTGTCTCTGCTGAGGTGTCCTGCTCTGCCATCTGTTCATGCACACCAGTTTCCTTAAAAATCCAATAAAGGGTAGGCAAATGTTCATGTATGTGTGCACCAACTTCATATATATATATATATATATTTGAATATAAGAATATATTAAGAAAGAAGAGCCTGGTGAGTAGATAAAGCTCCAAAAGCTGTTCGTTTCTGGGTTCCTCCACCATAGTGTAACACAGCTAAAACTATTAGTTTGTCATTATATTTATAAAAACAGTTTGCTGTAGGTTAGTTATTCTATTTTTGGATTACCTGTGGTGTGCACATTTTTTATTAAAAAAAAAAGTGCACAGTGATTGCTCTCAAAAGAATGACAAATAAAGATTCCACAGATAAATTTTCCAAAATGCTATGAACACATCACCACATTTCTGTCCTGCTACAACTGTTGTGGCAAAACAATTTGGCTGTTTTTTCCTTTCTCATAGCCATTGAACCTTACTGTTGAACTTCTGAAAATAGAGAGACTATATTTAAAATAGTTATAGTAGAAGGTAAAATTGTTAAAGGAATAATTTTGTTATACTGATGTTAAAATATGTTAAAAACAAAAATAATAAAGAATTTTTCCTTTCCATATGTGCTTTATTTTGTTTGACAAAGCCCCAGACAGTCACTGAGGAGAGGCTAAAGAGCCATTACTCAGGAGCCCTGAGCAAAGTATGTCAATATATCACATTCATCAAATTTCCAGTAGGAATATAATCTACATGTGTCATATGCTATATTTCACTTCGTATTCACGTTCACCTATAGCTAGTTTCAGACTCAGACTCAGTTTTACTGTCATTTGTTCACCAGGCATGATCAAAACGAAACACAGTTTCCCAGGTCTCGGTGTGCAGCATGAATGAGCAGGATAAGAAATAGACAGCAATATAAAAACAGGTAAGAACAACAGAGTAGAATAAAAACTACTAAACAAACCTCTAAAATAAATATAAAACCTATGATATGTTCAATATTCCACAATATACAGTAGCAGTAACAGCTTAAGGTGGTGGTGTGTGTACAGCAGCAACATGAGCAGCTTCAACAGTTTACCAGTGGAAATTAAGTGTGATTTAGCAGCATCATGATCTGTTTATAAGGTGTACAGTGGACAGTATATGGGGACAGAGTATGGGGGATGGAGCAGGTCAGCTCTGTTCATGATCCTATATATATGGAAATTAAATGGCATATTCTATGTTAAGGGCAAAAAGAGAACAGGCACAATTGTTTATATTTTTGCATTTACTTTTGTTTTGTTTGGATTCAATATTTATTTATCTGTGTGTGTTTTACTATAAGATTGTGACTAACTCAACACAGTTTAACAGTCATATGTATAACGTGTATAACATGTATAACAATGTATTATAAATTTAAGTGTTTGTTTTTGAGTCTGTTTTGGTTAATCATCTTTCATTTTATATTTTAAATATTTATGATTTCACTTCTTAATAGTAAGTTTTTGTATATTATTTTGGATGTCTAATTTCTGTTGTGCTGCTTGTGTGGACAGTTCTTGCATTTCACTGTTCATGCCATATGCATGAGACAAATACAAATCTTGAGTGAAAGGAAATGAAAGGAATAATATTAGGTCACATGAAAACAATAAGAACAGAAAATACTCCATATTCTTACGCTGGTGATACTGGTTGCCCACGTAATGAGGGAAGAAGAGGAAACAAAGTTTCTAGGCAGTTGCTGAGCTTGCAGTCAGGAAACCAGCGGCGGTCACGTGTCTCCGGCGGGGGGCGGGGCCCTGCGTCTTCGCCGGCCAGTAGCAGAGCAGCATCGGTCCAGGTCCCAGCAGCTCCATGGGAAAAAAAAAGACGCCGAGAAGAGACGAATAACGGTACACTCCAATATTTATGGAGCTGAGGAGCGCATATAATAGCACCGCATCTACGTAGGCTCGCATGCCGCATACATGAATAAATGTCGTCGGTGAGGGACGCGGGGAACGGGCAGACGACAACAAGCGGTCCACCATTGTCTGCGTAGAAATAAGAATGGCCTGGATGTGGAAGGTAAGAGGGGGGTTTTCTCTCACATATATTACCCCCCCTCCCAAAATAAGGGGGGAGAAGGGGGTTAAAAGCATACAACGGTGTCGGCTTTACGTCAGTGTGTATTTAACAGATGTGAGTTTACATGTGGCGCTGCTCCTGCTGCTCATTGGTACTAATAACCCTGTTTCTGGGTTCGGTTTGGGGTGAATCTATGATTCTGAGACGAGACATCAGGCCCTCGATTTAGTATTTTGTATTCTGTCCATGATCGTGTTTACTCCTGGTGAAGAGGCAGCGGGAAGGAGGCCAGCCTGCTGTGAGGACGACATCCTCTGTGACATGTTCAGGTGCTCACATGATGTGTGGGGTTTAAATAGACCCAGACGCCTTTAAGAGCCAGATTAGGACAAAGTTAAGTAGAAGTTCATCCCTTACTCACTCTCACTGCTCCTCTCTCCTGCTTTATGTGAGTAACACTGCAAGACCTGGATGTGTAGTTGTCACATTTGACGGAAAACACACTTTTATTATTATTATTATTATTATTATTATTATTATTATTTTTTTTTTTTTTTTTTTTTATCTATTTGTTTTGGTGCAAAGGCTGCAAGCAACCATTACTTTTTTGGGACTGATTACGTGGTTCATACCAATGCAATGGGAGAAGAAAAAGTTTATTATAGTTTACTAGAATCAGCAGGAACATAAGAACATGAAGTACATGATGATATAAAAACAACACCACTGAGAAACTTGAATTACAAAATTATGCCTGTTGATCGAAAATGTTTTCAGAGTAAATGTTTTGTTAATAGACTACATTGTTGGAGGAATGTGTGTGTGTGTCTTTCACACAAGTGTAGCTAGTACTCCATCTCCACTAACACATTTACCAATCCCCAACACACGCACACACACACACACACACACACACACACACACACACACACACACTGTAAACACAGCCACATTATAATAAATGTGTACTTAAAGCTCCCTTTTGTATGCTTTTTGTATACCTTCTGCATTTGCATCTGCACCCGGTGATAGCTTTATCATGTCATGAAAGGAAATATAGAAGTAAGACTTAGACATATTGATATAGAGTTGGTTCCTAACAATGCACAACGATGGTCCAAAACATTTCAAGTAAAACTTGCATTGATTTCCTGGTCTTGTTAACTTAATCTTGTTTCTAATACTTCTTAATTTAAAATAATATTTATAAGATATATAAAGATATTTAGGAGATAATTTATAGCACAATACAGTATTTATTTAGGACACATTGAATTTTATCAAAGACAAGTACTGTGTTGATAAAGAAAAAGTTACACTACAGCTGATATCATTAGTCAATGAATCAGTCAGCTCAGAATGAATCCACAACATTTGTGATAATTTCAAATTTTCATTTAAATTTGCATTTTTCAGTTTAAACTGCTCAATATTTTTTCTCATTCCATCTCATCAGCATGACCATTTCCTGCTTTTCCCTCTCATATGTGACAGTAATGGAGATATATAGCTGTAAAAGTGTTAATTAAGTCAATTGCTCTGCAGCTTGTGCAGATTCAGAATTTGTAAAATAATAAATATTGACATAATAAACAGATCAGAATATATATGATTTAAGTGAAACTTCAGTAATGCAAATACTGAGCTGTAGTCCTGCTCTGATTTATAGTAAAAAGTGAATTTGAAATTGAAAAGATTTAGGTAAAAATAGGATCATATGTGTTCCTTTCTTGTTCATTTATGAGCACAGTTTTCTCAGAATGAGGTAGTATACTGTAAATGGAGAGCTTTTGCCTTGGTTTTATACTTGTTTTGTTGTGTCAGGGGTAATTGATTTAAAGCTGCTTTGGTTGCTGTCAATCCTGTCACACCCACAGTGAAGAATCAGAGCCGCTGTCACAAAACTCGTCTGTCACTCCACAAACTTTATTGTCAAATCTATGTCTGCTCTCTCTGGCTGTTTTGTTATCTGAGACAGTAGTACATTTCACACTAGATTTGACACTGTAATGGAGATTTCATATTTATATCAAACACAACAAAATGATATGGTGTGAATTACAAATTACTGGAGGATGTATAAACTACATATAGAAAGGAGTAAATTAACTGAATGGTGCTTATTTTTAGCTCACTGGGCGATAAACCATGAGCTATTGTGAAGGAAAGTCCAGCATCATCTTCGTCGTTGCTGCCATCATCTTCGTCTTTGTCTGTCTTCATTACCAATTTCTTCAAACATATTCTCTGACAAAACTACAGGTCAGATTAATTTCATGTTTTATATGTAGCTTCACTGGGACAATGTCTACAAAGTTTGTTCTCAGGTTTGAGATATTTAGATTTTAGAATGTTTGACGAATTTTTTTAAATATTAAAAATTTGCCTTTGCTTATATTGAGCCGTATTTTGATGGATTATAACATGGAAATGGTTACAGATATGATAGGAAGCGATATATGGGCTTTCATTTGGGTCACCGACCTTTGAACTTGAGTGACCTTGAAGGGTCAAACTCAAAGTAATCAATGTCTAGATTTTAATAATCTTTTCTAAAACTACTGGTTGAATTCATTTAAATTTTTAATGTAGCTTCCTTGGGACAATTTCTTTAACTTTGGCTCACAGTTTTGACAAATTTAGATTTTTGAATTTTTGACCAAATTTTGAAATATTAAAATGTAGCTTTTACATAATGGGCCATATTATGATGGGTTAAAACATGTAAATTGTTAGAGATATCAATATAGTTACGATTGAGCACTGATAGAAAGTCATATAGGGACTTTTATTTAATTTGCTGTGTTATCCTCCAGTGAAAGTACCCACTTCTGTTGGGAGATTGGTCTCCTGCATCAAGTTCAACTTATCATTGCTTCTTGATAGAGATACAGGGCCATTGGTCAAATTTTCATTATGTGAGTTAAGTAAAAAAAAAAAAAAACAGCTTAAATATAGGCATGCATCTTCACAGAGCTATTATACTCCATCCATACTAATGCAGATATTTTGCAAAACTGGTATTATTCTTTCTTCCTTTCATCTGTTGCAGGAAGACATTGAACTGTAGTAGTTTGCATGTCACTTTAACTCAATAACTCACCTGTCACTTTACTGTTGCACATTACTGCCTCTTTATTGTCTCCTCAACCTCCTGCTGTTTATATTTATATTTTATGTTTATAGTTATACTCTGTTTATAGCTATATTCTATTCTATTCTATTCTATTCTGGTTTTTTTTATTTTTTCTACTCTTCATTGTTACACCTTAGGGCCTTAGAGATTTTGTAAGTTCAGTTATCTGTATGCGGTGTGCAAAGGGCAAAACTGACAATATAGCTGACTTTGAGATTTGCCCTAGACTATTGTAGAAATTATGTTGTCACTGTGAGATACAAAATGACCACAAGATCAATTGTCTTTCCAATACTTTTATTCTGTCGACAGAATGACAAAGATGCCTCTGCTGGGTGAAGACAAGCAAAAGGGGGCAGCCATAGCTCAGGAGGTAGAGTGGGTCGTCCAATAACTGAAGGGTTGGCGGTTCGAATCCTGCTCTGTCTTGTGTCCGTTGTGTCCTTGGGCAAGACACTTCATCCTCCTTGCCTCCAGTGCCACTCACACTGGTGTATGGATGCGTATGAATGTTTGATGGTGGTTGGAGGGGCCGTAGGCGCGAAGTGGCAGCCACGCTTCTGTCAGTCTGCCCCAGCTGTGGCTACAGATGTAGCTTACCACCACCAGAGGGAGAATGTGAGAGTGAAAGAATAATGGATCAATAATGTAAAGCGCTTTGGGTGCCTTGAAAAGCGCTATAGAAATCTAATCCATTATTATTAAAAGAGTAGTGCAAGTTTTTATGCTTTCTTTATTGTTATGATATGGATAGGGTAGAAACAGGGTGTAGACAGGAAGGCACGCATTTTATAAACATTGGATCATATCAATTAAGTTAAGAAAGCTGCATGATGTGAATATACTAATGCGGGCAAAAAAAAAATTCTACCTCAAATGTATAGTTCAATTCAATTAAATGAGCTTTATTGGTATGAATAAAAAAATACTGCCAAAGCTATATCAAATATTAGTTTTGTTCTTACCATCCAATCAGAGGAAGGATAAATGCTGATGACATTGTGGTCCAGCTAGCTGGCCCTGTGAGGCAAAACTGAAATCTGAAGGGTTAAAGAAACAGTCCCGATGCTATATAGTTTAAGTTACAAGGACAAGCACTACTGATTCTGAAGGCCCAGGCAGATTAGATTAACCCTGGCAACACATAGGGACTGAAATCTGATTGGACAAAATATCGTACATCCTTATACGTGTACTGGAAGCCGTGCAGCCATGAGAAATGCTAAGAAATGACGAGAATAGTCTATTGGAAATAAATGAATACAATTTCATGTAACAAATATTGAAATTTCGGTGGGAAATGTAGGTCAGTGTTTTTGATGATGTTTATGCCAGCAGAGAAAGCCTTGCTGACCCTGACAGCCCACCACTGCTTAAAACCTTTGACCTCTGAGTGCATGATAAGCAGTGTCAAAGACCCTGAAGACTTACACAGCTCACGGAGAAGTTGGGACTTCCTGTTTCACTGTCATAGGATTTCTCCACAGCCCCAAACCTTTAGGAGACTAGATCTAGATCCTGTCCTATTCATTCCAATGGAGAAGAGAAAATGATTTACAGATTTTAATCCACGTTGATAACCTGAAGGTTTGGCAGTTTTAACTTGTTGTGGCAGTTCAACTTCCTGTCAGACCAAAGCCTCTGTCTGTTTTGTCCAGTATTGTCTGAAGTTGTTTTTGCACCAGTTTGTAATAATTTCATTTTCTAAATTTTGTGAAACAAGTGTCATGTGGGTAGAATATAAAACAAAACAAAACAAAAAAACAAAATAGAGGAGGAAAATACATGTTTAGAAAAACATCCACTTTAGTGTGTTCAGAATATGAAATTGTTGGCAAAACACATTACAGTTGCCCATTGATACAACAGAGTGGTTTGTAAAGAAACAGAAACTGATAATAACATTAATCAGGAGACATGCAGAATTTCAAACTCAAAGGGAACAAACAGCTGTTGTCTCGTGTTATCCTTGCCTCAGTTTATTCTTGAAATTTACAGATTTTTACAATGTTGGTGATGCTTTATTTCTTTTAACAGTCATTTATTTATTTATTTTTTAACAAACTGTTGTAGGTTTTCCTTGACATCCCATACCATTTTTATGTTTGATTTAAGTATTATCAGACTCAAAAAGAGTCATTGCTGAAAGGAGGAATGAACTGGCAATTTGATGAGAATTTAAATGACTACGTACTTTGAAAGTGTATGTTAGATGATCACCACAAAAAATTTATATAGCTTTAGTGAACAGCTATTTTCGTTTTTGGTGAGTTTTCATTTCACCTGTAAAATGTCATGTCATTGTGTATTACATTTCAGTTTCTTGCATCGTGTCTTCATTCTGCATACATTCAGAGACAGTCCAAGATTGAAAGAAATTCATTTTACAGTTGACACAACACAAGAAAAATACTGATTTGCTTAAAAATGCAGTGTGATACTTGGGGATGTCTAATGGTGAAGCTGAAAATTGCAACTGTCTGAGTATCCTCCACCCTGTTCTGTAGCTGCACATACCATGGAAGACCTGCATTTGTATTGTGTGTTCATAGCAGGTAACGGTTAGGGTTTATGATAGATTTAACAAATTATTAGTCATCCAGAATAGAAACCACTGTTTCAAACAATGTGCAAAATGGGATCAAAGTGCAGAGCTGCTCAGATGTAAGTCATAAATTGTGTGAGCTATATTTTCAAAACAATATTCGTTCTTAATTAAACCACCAATGTACAGAAAATGACTCAAGCTTGTTTGCAGCTAGTTTGATTGTTAGTCTCTATAAGTATTTACTGTTTCCTGTCACCTGCATCCCAACAAGGTGAAGAAAAACTATCAGATTTCATTATGGAGAAGTGCTGCATTCATTGAGAAGGACAGAAAAAACTAGCTCATTGATCTAACATTAACTTCCTGGTGACTGATAGATGTTTTGTCAGGTCAGCTGGTTTGCTATGTAACTTTGTAATTTCTAGAGTTTTTAGACAATAACTCACTCAAATTATAAAAACTTTTGTACTCTTTTAAAAACCTTGAGTTTCACAATGCTTTTATTCAGAAGTTGAAGATGCAACAAAATCCCCAAATGAAAGATTTCCTTCAGCCTCACACTCGCTGCATGTAAATTCCTCAGCACATTTTCTAAGGTAACAGTCTGTCATGTAGGCTAATTAAGCTTGCGTGCATGTACATTTTAAGGGATTATATTATAGCCTATGTATTCTATCACATGCATTAAGTTCCAATAAAGCACCCATGATTGCGTGACATCCTTGTTAATCACTGGACTGAAAACCAAACACAGCAAATCTCAAACTGTGGGAAGTAAAGCCAAATATTTACATGGATAAAAAGCCATTGGGTTTATATTTAAGTTGGTTTGGTGATTTTTTTTAAAGAAAGATGTATTGAAATTAAAAGGGCCTTGAGAAATTCAGTTAAAGTAAAATAAAGAGAGGAGAGGAGAGGAGAGGAGAGGAGAGGAGAGGAGAAAATACAAATGGTAAAAAATGTAATGTATTTCCAGCATCAGGACAGTATTTAAACATTTCTATTGACTTTTTCCAATCAAATCTCATAGAGCAGTAAAGTTGTGTTGTAAACACTGGAGACATTGAATAGGAGAAATGTTTTGTCCCTTTTAATTCTGTATGAAACTCAAGTGTGCACCCTGAGCAGCTGATGATGCATTTGAGTGCATGATGCAGAAAGTGAGACTGAGAGTTGTGTGAGTCATCTTTGTAACTGGTGAGAGGTCTGCAGAGAGAAATCTGCCATTCATGGCTCCCCTTTGTTAGCTTGTGTTTTAATTGGAGTGAGTTCAAGTGTGAAGAACTTGTGCCTGGGCTGGGAAAAGCTGCCACTGTTGTCCTCCAACTTAACTGTTCAGGAAGAGTTCTCCTTCACGTCTCATCAAAGACGGTGATGCTGCTGTTACTGGACAAGGCCAGTGAAGCGAGTGCATTTTTGTGTGACAGGTTCTCACATGTACACACACATGCAAGCGAGGGAGTGTTCACGTTAATTAATACATGTACATGCAAACACATAACCCAAGTCAATTGTGTGTGTTGAGAGGTGTTGTAGCAGCAAGTGGGAATGCAATGAGTGTCCCAGTTTTTGAGTGTTCCAGGGATGAATGGCACTTCTCTGAGTCCCCCGTTGTCCCATGTGATTGTGTTACAGCAAAAGCCAGGCTGATAAAAAAAGTGCCATGCCGCAGTTCTAGAGAAAGTGCAGGGCACCAGCAGGATGTTGAATGAGTCTGAGGCTCCGGGTTACATTCAAAGTATTATCAAATCTCTGCTCAGATTCCCCTCTGTGCCATTCTCTCCTTTTATCTGTTTTCCTTCTTGAGTGTGAAGTTGACATGAGATCTTGGGGTAGCCTTTCTTTTAGAGTTTTTACAGAGTCTGCAAGTCCCAGATGAAAACAGGAATTTATTTATTTTTTTTATTTTTTTTATCTTGCAGCAGAAAGATCAGTTACTAATGATTTAATAGGCTCCTGATTAAAAAAAACCTAGAGGGCTTTAATGCAAAGATAAACTGAACTTTACTCATACGTATGCTAAATATCAGGACTGTAAAATCCACAAGAAAATGGAAAGGGTGAAACTGTTAATGTCCTAAAACAGGGATGTCAAACTCATTTTCTGTTTTTTCAGGTTCCACATTCAGCCCAATTTGACCTCAAGTGGGCTGGACCAGTAAAATAATAGGATAATAGCTGGTAATAACAACAACAAAAACAACAAAAATCTCTTTATTTTTGTGCAAATAAAATATTTACATTTGCAAACTATCTAAACCAAAAAGATGTGAATATCCTGAAAAAAACCAACATTTCTTTAGCAAAACAGGTACAATTTTAACAATATTTTACCTCATTATTTATGTGCATTATGGATCAGAACTACAAAGGCACAAAATATCTAGTAACAGGCGTAGTATTGTTAAAATTGCACTTAATTTTCTTTAGCTATTTTAAGTTCATATTTGTTTAGGTTATTCATGTCTTATTGTTAAAGGATAGTCCCCCCCCCCCCCATTGTTTTTATTGCAATTTATGTATGTGGAGCCTGCACTAAAATGAGTTCAACATCCTTGATTGTTAATATCTTCAGTTAATTTTTGCACTCGCAAATTCATCCTGCCGGCTGAATTGGCACTGCCTTCGGCCTGTGGGCTATATGTTTGACATCCCAGTCCTAAAAGAAACTCCTTGTTATAAGCTTCACTGTTTGGAGTCACTCTTAAGCTCTTTTGAGCCAACAGAGTGCCATTTAAGCGTATGGCTGCTTTATCATGGAAATGTAACCTATATCTGTTGTGCAAACACACAAGTTTGTAGTTAAGTCCTTATGAGGACACCCAATGACATGATCCATTCCCTGCCTGCCTGATTCAGAGCTAATTCATGCTGCATTTGAGGGCTGCTGGATGATTTGATAATTTCCGAAATTCCACACCTTTATGCAGCCTGTTAGTTGGGGTTATGTCTGAGACTTTGTGTAACTTGTGTAACACCTGTGTGACTGTTAACTGAAGTTAATAGTCACTACCTGCTGTGACTTTTAAATTTTGCTGGAAATGAGAAAACATTAAGAACCCAGGGCAACAATTAGAATTTTCTGTATGAGAGAAAAATGCGCTAGCTTTTAGCTTTATATAAAATCACATCTTTTATTTCTACATGATTATTTGATTACATAGCTTTTCACTTTTCCCTTGGTTTTATTGTAGACATTGTTGGACACTATTTGTAAAGGCATAATCACATCTGTAGTTCTTTGCTCAGGTCCAGTTGCAGGGAAATAACTTTATGGATCGATTTGTGAAGGGACTGGTGGCAGCTTCTTGGTGCTTGTCTGAGTAAGTGCCTGTAAAAAGGAAAAACAAATAGCAAAGTGAGGTCCATGTGTCAGTCCTGTGGTGTAGTTAAATAGAGACAGTTGTTTGATATGATGGTTGGGGAGGTTTTCAGATCAACAGTCTTTTTCACGCAGAAGAACACAAGAGTAAAGTTTATCTGTCTTTTTATTGCTTTATGCTTTGTACTTAAACTTAGTCAAACCTTAGCATTGACATTGCCGTAGCCCAAATGCCACAGTAGTACTTCTTTTAGTTATCTATAGTATTTTCTGTCTGCAAATTTCATGCTCATATATTGTTTAGGAATGAGTGACCTATGTAGCCTTGTAGGTGTGATGATGGGTATTCTGAAATCAAATGATGAATTTGTTAAATTCCTCCTTGGTTTGTTTTTTCCCTCACAGTATAAAAGTTAAGCCAAAATGCATCACTGCACACCATGTGAAAATGTTCACTCTGCTAAGTCAACAAGAAATTCAATACATATAGAGGGCTTGGTGTTCTGAACTAATGCATATTTTTGTATGAGAAACATTTTCCAGCTAGCTGCTATTACTACTACACAATCCACTGCCGCTGACATGGTCTCCCACATCTCAGTCTGAAAAGTACATCCTACTGCAGAACTTGTATAGTATGGCGGGTAGTTGGGTAGATCGATGTCAGACCACATTTACATCATAAATAAACTGCTCCAGAAAAGGACATGATGATGTGGCCAGATATTATCAGGATCCACAATTTAAGTTAGAATTTTCTCACCTCTTTTAAAATGTAGCTGAATTACAACCAAACTGTAAGAAGTTTTCCTCTAGTTTTTGGAGGTATAGACTTGTGTGATTTTTGTTTTGTTGATGCATATTACAATATTTTGATAATATGTAAATACCAGTCTACTTTTTCGTAACAGCACTAACATCACAATAACAAACTGCGCTGGAGTTTCACAGATAAGGAGGACAAACATGGAGGACTAATGTGCTTGCCCCTCCCCCTTTTCTGTTATAAATCAACAACTCTAAAGTGTTGTCAGGGTTCAGGAGCTGGATCCACAGCAGGCAGACCTAAGGTAATTATTCGTTACCATTTCTTCAATAGCAGCAAAGTACCTCACAAAATCTGCAAGTCAAGGTGAACTAAACCTGGACACTTATGTGTGGACAAAGTATCACTATAAATGGACTGAAATAAACTCACTAGCCTTGCACCTGTTGCTTAGACTCTGTTTTAAATACCATAGTTACACTGATAAATGGACCATTTAAAATAAATCAAGCCTAAAAAGGGGATATTTTGACAGTTTTGTAACTTGACTTGGTTATGTATGATCTCTCTAAAAAGCAAATAGTGTTTCAAATTAAGATTGATTGTGATCTAAGATCTCAAGCCACTCTGCAGACGTAGTTTAGAGAGCTGACAGACACCACCTGTTCTAAGCGGCCTCAGTGCAGGTGTTTTGGTCTGCACTTGATCGTGAATACTTTGTTTACACATGTCTAAACTGAACCACATCAAGGATCAATATGAACTAGTGTTCAAGTCTAACAGAGTAAAAGCTGCTGTTTTCAGAACGCCTAGACCAGAGACTAGCATCAAGTCGGATTATTGCAGATCTATAAGTCTGCCATTTTGTACCCAAAATTTATTTTGAAAATCAACCCTATAACTACAAGCAGGCTGAAAACTTCAATTTGGCAAAACAAATACAGCAGCGGCCTTCTTTTTTCAGGATGAGAATCCAGAAAGTTCTGTTTGAGAAGTAAGCCCCTTTTTAAGTAGGCTTTACAGATGGACAATCCATGACAATAATTTTAGAAAGGGCTTTACAACCCTAGGAAATTTGCCATTGTAATTATTTCATTTTTTGTCTCAAAGAGCTTAAGGCAAAGAGAAAAAAAATACCAGGTTCATGTTGCAAAAGAAAACAGGTTCAACTTTTAAACTGGAGAATCCCTGTGTTTTCTTGTTGTTCTTTCTGTTGGACCCTCTACAATGTCAATGGACAAGTTCCATAAAACAAATGTAGGTGGCATAATTTTTCATTCTTAGTCAGAATAGGTCCAAATAGATAGCATTGGAAAAATCCACTGCAATGTCACTTTCAAAAAAAGTCCTCCTAAGATCTGAGTTTAACCAGTCCTCACATAGACATACAAATGCACATCCAGTACAGGCCAGTGCAAGATTGATCTCATTCACAGTGGTAACCCGAGGGATGACCCTCCTCTTTATCTGTCAGTAATCCACACTGCCACAGTAACTGGGTCAGAGACTTGACCTTTCACTCACACAAGGACTCTTATCAACATCTGGAGACTTAAAGCTTTATTTGATCTTGCTATGTGTCGGAAGCCTTGTTGGTCAGGTAGTTGATAATCCCACCCACTTCAATCATATGCAGCTCTGCCAATTTGGCCTCTCCAACTTTGTGAACATGAGTCTTGATACTGGCACTGGTCATTTTCTTGGATGATTTTGTGTTCGTTCCTATTCCAGCCATATTTGGAGAGAATACAAAGAGAGGACACCTAAAGTTTAATGAAAGAGGTGATATGGCAGCCTACAAATTAAGTTCCTCCCTGTAATTGCGGTTACGGTCAGCAGCATAAAATTACATGTCACTCACAAAGAACCCCAGGGCCATAACCTCTATTATGACTGCATATGCATTCACAGAGGAGTCTTCTGAAGCTGTAAAATTCTATAGTTCAACACCCTCCCCCCAAGACAGAAGCAATTTTCATTTAGAAAAATAAAGTTCAGTCATTAGTCTGCCATTGTTCTTATAGACATTTGAACGAAGTGCAGAGATAGCCCGATCAATATGGCGGAACATTTCACAGAATTTTTAATAAAGTGAAAAGGCCTTCATTACCTTAAAATGGAGAAATGTCTTCACAATAGAGCACAATAGAGCCTCAGACTGATTATTGTTAGCGTTTTGGCTTTCACTAAAATAAATCTGTATGTGCCTCTTTGTTTTTTGTGAAAACCGTAGATACTGATATAGGTGATTCAGATGTATTTTTTTCTTAAAGCCACGTGTCAGTCTGTCACCCCTCCACTCCAGTCTGTGAAGATTGTTATAGGCATCTAACAGTTTTTAATGAGAAAAAGCAATGATAGACATGTGCAAAAAGGGTTGTGACATGATCTTTTTCCCATTTCCCCATTTTCCCTCTCCATATGGTTACACACAATCCATCCATCCATCCATCCATCCATCCATCCATCCATCCATCCATCCATCCATCCATCCATCCATCCATCCA
>JAPTMW010000010.1:28571822-28586543 GCA_029822955.1 Ostorhinchus angustatus
GTAGAAATAGTATTTTAAATCTGACTGGAGTGAGATACTATTTTCATTAAATTTTCATCATTCATCTTTTTGGAGTAGTACAGTTATTGAAATGTCCACAATAAACCACACATATCATCAGGGGAAAAGAATAGCATGCATTTAATCTGTGTCAATAATGACAAATCAGGTACAACAAGTGATTCATTCTCTTTTTCCACTGGCTGTAAATCTGCAGTTTCACTCTCGTTGTTGAAGGGAAATTAGATAGAAATACAACCTCTGGGGAAATTGATATGCGGGTGTTGTAAGAGGTGTTAACCTCTAGGACGAAGAAGTGAAGCCAATCCAGAGGCACCAGTAACCTTAACCACAGCCCAAAAGTGAGTTAATCCCCATAGACCCCATGTTGAAATGACCAGATTTAGTATTACAGAGGAATTGAACATTTCTACAACCTAATACAAAAAACTATTTTGGTCTCTATAGCTATTTTCTCCCTGTGAATAAATGTACAAGGGATGAATTTTCATGCAACTTACCTCTTTAAATTACATTAAGGAATGAAGTTATGCATATTTAGTTTCTGTTTTGAGTGACAGGTGAGTGTCTGCTGTGTGGGCTTTGATTGACATCTAGCTTGACTGCTGAATAGGACATTCAGAGCTGTTGTTTATTGAATAAAACTTATTTTCCCTCCTGACAGACAGCTGTGCTGTAGTTGTGTTAATGACAGAATCCTTAACAGTTTTGTAACTTCTTTAAGATCACTGCTACTTAGTCACAATATACAGCTTGTTATGTGACTTATGTAAACTACATAAGCTGCTGTTTGCATTAAGTCATTTTCAGTTGTAGATGCATCATGGTTGTGCCCCATGGGACCTTACTTTGGAAAAAAAAATGTATTACAGTCTGAAGTGAGACAAGTTATCTTATGATCCTGTTTGACCTATGCACCATTTACACATATGATGTTTGTCAATTTACAAGATAATTTTACAAATCAAAAAAGTCACAGTTTGTGATAAAAGTGTTTAAGTATCAAACTGAAAATATGCAAAAACAAAGACTGCAGACCTGAAAGTCAGAGGTGACGCTATTGTAATGGGCTCTTGCAATGATCCGTTCAAACTCACGGAAGATGTCTCTGCAGCATCAGTGCACTCACACTATAGTTCATTTCACCTGTTTTAATACTTCTTCACCTCAGTCTCAAACTTTAAGGTACAATGAGCGAAGGCAGCAGGAATGTTGATGTTGGTGATATGTATCACATGTGGTTATGGATGCAGTCTATTCTGCTGTTTCCACGCAAACCTAGATGTTGCTTTACTCGGACACTTTAGTGAATAATAGTGTTGCAAAACATTAAACCTCAAATCGTACCATGAACACTCGATGTCAGTCTTACATATAACATTTAACACCACATCTTGCAAACATCACTTGTGCACAGTTTGGAGGAGTAATTAGCATGTTTATACATTTTGTTGACCCTGTCATTATGGTTAATAAATACAAGTGCATGGGTTAACGTGTTAAGTAGCCTAAATTACTTGACATTGTTAGTTACTGTGGTTGGTCTTTTCAGTAGGGTTCAGTTTCAACCCTTGCTCTTTCTCAGCTCTGTTTCAGTTAACCTGATAGTCTGCTCAGTGTCTAGCTGTAGGGTATCACAGTTTTATGTCAGAAATGTTATTTGGGTTTTACTGCTGCAGTGGGAAATAGCTATATTAAATGCATAAATAAGACAAGACTGGGGTAACTGTTACGCCTGCAAATGCCTGTTATTGCCTATTTGCCAAATTGCCCACTTTTCTGAATCTTCCAGTTGAAGTTCAGTGATATCTGCTGGCCTTTCCCTGCCCTTCAGTAAGCACACACTTCAAAGACAGCCCTCCCTCCAAACACCTCCTTAGGTGTGACTGTATTCTTTTTATTGTTGTTGCTGTTGTTGTTGTTGTTGTCGAGCTCTTCAACCTTATAGTTTATTATTGCATATTATTCCTTTGGGACTATGATGGTGATGCTGATGGGGATTATTGCTTTCTAGGAAGTGTCTCCAGTTTGTCCCATGAGGACCTGTTTTTTTTTCATAAGCAGATTATATGCAATAACAGACAATGGGGGTGAAACATGCAGCACTCAGACTTGTTGTTTGTGGTTTTGCTGTGTGGTTTATTGTGTGGTGCAGAGATGTGAACAAAGCAGGCACCCTATGATACTATCAGTGTGCTAGCTCTTTAAAGGCGATATTATATTATACTCAGTGTCAACAAATCCACCCAAAAAGACTCAAAATGAAATTATCTGCTAAATAGTACTGCCTCTACAGCCTGAGGCTAATAATATTATCCTATTTGTGTCAAAGAGCTCTATTGTTTTCCAGAAATGTAAAAACATATCAGTGAGCCACACTGCGCTGATTATTTTAAATGAATCCCATATTGGCCTGCTGCTGCAAATACTCAAAAATACATCAAGTATGTGTTGATCTTCACCTAATAATAGTGAAGAATACTGAAAAAATAGAAGCAAAACAAGGTTCCAGTCACTTGCTGGTGACCTCCGCTGCATGACATTCCCTTTCCTCAGTGCCCTAGTTTCCTGTCTCCTCTCTACTGTGTAAAAATTATTTTTATTAATCATTGTATAAGAATTTTAACAACAACAAAAATAAAGTTTCAGCCTCTTTCAGTGGTGGAAGATGTACTCAGATCTTTTACAAAAGAAAAGTACTATCAAAAGTAGTACAATAGTAAAAGTAAAGTGAAAATAATCCAATACAAGTAAAAGCTGTACATTCAAAACCTTATCTAAATAAAAGCAAATTATCAGCAAACTGTGCTTAAATTATCATTGTGCACTAAAATGCTCCTACATTATTTTACAAATTTATATGTTTTTGGATTTATTTTGATGCAAATGTTTAAGTTTGAGATCACTTGAACTTTGCTATATACTGTTGGTTATTTAATTTATGGCAATGAAAGGCAGAAAATGAGAAAAACAGGCTTGTTTTCACATTTTAGAGCATCTACGTAGATGGGCGTATACAGTTTATTTTGCTTCAGATTGAGGAAATACTTTAGGTTGACTCATCAAAGAAACAACTCATCCTTCTGTTTATCACAAACATGCGAAGTCTGTGTAATTCTCACGACAGAAATAACATAAAACAACTGTCAGCTTTAAAGTAGCTTGCTAAAGGGGAGTAAAAAGTACAATACTGACGTGAGTTGAAGTATGTATGTATGTATGTATGTGTGTAGGTAGAAACTGCATAAAATGAAGCCTCTTTGCACATAAAACTGAATATCCCCAGTGTGACTGAGAGAAGCTGTTTATGCTTGACTTTTGATAACAGTAATGAGATGAATCACAAATCTTCTTTTTTTTTTTTTTCAATACAAACGCCTATTCATTTACTTAGTGGAAAAATGGAAATGCACTTGAAATACAGTAATAGCCAAACTTGTGATTCACACCAGGAGCATTTGAATAAAAGTCATTCAGTTTAGTACATTACATGACTGGTAACTGTACGTCTGTTCTCAGAAATATAATGTCCTGGTCCTTAACTAATTCTCCTCTACTGTAGTACCTTCATACAGCCATATTTGTCAGTTATTCTACTTATTTCTTTTTTCTTTTCATCTGCTTTTCAACAGAGATGATATGTGCATACATGTCCTTTAATCTGATTCAGAATCTTCTCTTTACAGTTAAATGGCAGCAAAATACACCTCTGACTTCTTACCTCACTATGCTGTTTTGTCATTTTAATATTTTATTGATTCCCATTCACTTCCTGTGCTGTACCAACACATTTATAAGAGCTCTGTCTGACCTGTTAATAACATATAAATCAAATACCACCATGAGGCAATACAGTCTTTTGTTGATCCAGAATCCACAAGTCAAACCAAAGAATGGGATGCTCTCCATGAGAGAAACACCAGTAATATGGATAAAAGTGACACACCCAGTTACTGCACCTACTGTACATAATAATCTGAGGTACTTGGAACCATACATATACATTTCCTTTTTAATCAGCTGCATACTTCCTCTCCATTGCTCCTGTGGGTAGTTTTTAAGCCACCACATTCATCTTAACACCTTTCAGGGATCTCTTCCTGTTCAGTGAAAACCATGTATATCCAAATTAGAGGTCAACCCACAATGACAAAGACAGCTTAGATCACTAAAAAGAGTGGGCTCTAATTTGCACCAAATGGACGTGGTTGTCTGCCACCCTCATTAGACTACCATTTCTCTCAAGGTAAGATGCTTCAACACTTTATGGTTAGAATAATGTTTTGTGCTACTGTGACATACTCAACAAGTTAACTGGGCAGGCAGTATATTAACTTTAATCGATATCCTGATTCAACGCTTCCTCTTAACTGCTAAGTCATTGGACAAGGTAGGAGGCGTCATTGAGAAAGTTTAAACTTACCTAACTCCGTCTCTCCTCTCACTTTCACCTTCCTCATCTTTTCTGTCCCCTTTCTATGAATAGGATCTGGAATCTGGACATCTGGAATCTGGGACCCTGGACTATGGATTTGGATCTGGAGGATCACAGGATGGAAGGCCTAACCGTAAATCGCAGGAGGGGGTACCTAAACTTCAGTTTCAGACTGTAGGATTAATGATCATGATTAATACATGGCGTTGTAACCCTAATGACAATATATCCAACCCAGTGAAAGGTCCCATTGTAAAGAAATAACCAATATTATTATCACTTCTCTTGTCAGCGATCAGAATATTATGGTTTTTGGTGTATACCAACATTTTGAAGCAGGAATAGCCAATTAATTTGACCTATCTTCCCTTCTATCTTCTATCTTACCAAAGGAAAAAAGTGTCATTTAACTACTTTTGAACTTATTAGAAATTGGATAACTAGTGTTAGTGTAACCCACCTTCACTCAAATAACAAATAAATAAAAATAACAAAAAACACTTGAATAAATTGTCACTTGAATAAGACAAAAATAAAATAAAAATCACTTGGAAGTTTTGGCATAAATAGTCGTGGATCTTTATGGGTTAAATTAAGAGTCTGAAGAGTGTACTTCTTACACTGTTGGATGATTGTAGAAATTAGATAAACTGGATATTATCTGAGTAATAATTCAGTGTTGTTGCACAATGATATAATCACCTCTGTATAAGGATAACGCTTATCTTGTACTCACAATCCAACTCATATTGTATGCACTAGACGTCAAAAGATGACATGCTGTCGATTCACTGTACTCCAGAGTAATCCAAGCAGAGATTTAAATAAAAATGTAGCTCAGCAGGAAATAACCATTAAACACGACGGTCTTATCACCCTCTTGCAGGTAGTCTCTTTAATTAACTGAGCTGCGCCTCCGCTCGCTGCTCCCTCCTCAAACTCACGGGGCTTTAAGACCCTGCAGAGGTTCAATAGTGAACATCTGTCGCCTGGTCTTCACTGTATGAATTGCGCCTGGGCTTCAGTCTGAAGACACATAAGCAGCGGCAGGCAAACAGGCACTGTGCTCAAGTGGATCCGGGATGCGAACAGATGACGCCGGACCATGAGAGAAAGTGGAGTCAGACGCACTGAGCCGCAGCGATAAGACAGCGCACCGCAAAATGAAGACACCTATGGTAAAGCTTTTTACCATGTAGCCCATAGGCAACTGTTAATGCTCGCTTTGAAATCCTGTATTGTTCTGTGAAGTGCGCTCCAATCGCCATAACGCCGCTGTGTGTACACTGTCGGATCAAAAGATTAGGATCTGAACAATGGACATCCAGCTGCGCGCTCTGGAAGGCACTAAGCTTAGGCTTTTTTTTTTTTTTTTTTTTTTTGGGTTTTTTTTGTAATAATAAAGATTACAGGGTGAACCAAAGCGCGCTTGGAGCTTTTTTCTGCGGTAAAAGCAGATTCACACATTTTAAAAAGTGCATGGAATTTTATTGTGTTAATATTTTTGTGTTAACGCACGTTGCTCCAGTTTAGACAGACAAAAATTGAACCCAGTCATTGTATCATGGAAAGCAAAATGTGCGACGAAATAAACCAAAAGTGCCACGAGTCATTAATTTTATCCAACAGTGATTTAGTGCGGAGTCAGACTGGTGCGCCTTGGCTCACAGGTCTGGATGTCGATCTGAACTTTATAGGTTTAGCTCTTGGCACTTTTGGAGACATCTAAGGTGTGTTACATTGATTATGTTAACTCCACCCTAAGTATTAAACTGCAAACTAAGGTCTGATAGTTGCCAGCTTGACTTCTTATCCGTGCCATGCTTGTGGTTAAGTCGATTAAAGTAGTTTTAAGTTTTGGACGCACTGGAAGTGAGTTGCGTTCTGAGAGGCGGCGCGGCGCCCTCGGTGTTAAACCTTTTGCTGCTGCTTAAACTCTGTCCATTTGACCGACACTGATCCGTCTGCATCTGCTTGTGTCTCTGTGAAAGCGTCATGGGGTAGCGGTGCTTCTCGTGCTTCTCCTGTGCGCCAGCCTGTTCCTGGTGTACAACGGCAGCTTCAACGGCGCAACGAGAGACGCTAACGACACGCACATCAGACAGCATGAACAGCTGCGACGGCCCACTGAAGCCCCCGTTAGGGTGGCCAAGCCTCACCCCCCGGTCCTCCAGGGATACAGTGGCATCATCGACCATAAGGTAAACAGATGTGACTGTGCGATAGGAAACATCAAATGTGCGTGTAATGCACAACAAAGTGGCCACCAAAACCTTTGAAAGTGAAGCTGCTTTTAGTAATATCTGACATTAGAAGCCAGTTTGTGCACTACATCTTTGCCTTTTCTCCCTGAAACACACATGAACAGACACACACCTTTCCTCTTGTCTAATGACTAACAGTCATCCATCTGCACCACTCAATAGAGAAAGCGAGAGAGCCTCCCCTTGTCATTTATCACAATTTTCCCTAGCACAGTGTTGCGCCGCACTCAATACCCACCTGTCGTTACTAATAACAGCTTAGGCTACAAATGAAATCCTTGGCTGCATTCTTAGCTCTAATTGATAAACCCAGGAGACTTGCAGCTAGGTGAACCCTGACGTCACTGCAGGGGTGTATTGATGTCCACCTATTTACCAAGCCAGGAGAAAACAATCAATGTGAGTACTGGAGAGCAAAGGGGCTGCAAGTAAAGTAAGCCTAATCACCTTGTAAAGACTTTTTTAGGCTATGCACAAGCCAGTGTGCCTCTCTGCAGGCAATTTGGTAGATGAGCAGTGAGTGAAGCGGCCCACACCACTAACCCAAAGGATGGATGTAACAGTTCTCGGATCATTTTGTGTGAGATGTTTAAAAGTGTTGTGAAGATTCAGGTTTATTCATTCCACCTTGAATGGTGGAGCTAATCATCATCATCAGCATTTCTTCTCTATTCATGTATTGCTTCTTAAAAGTATGCTTAAATCAGCAGATTATGTCACAGGCTGATTTTCATATGAGTAATTTGACAGCAGCCTCCCTGAGATAGAGGCTGCTGCTGTGTGGAAGAGACAAATTAGCAGCGTGATGATATCTGCCGGACAGATCTGGAAGCCAAGTCATTGTTCCCGAATGTCAGAAATAGTAGCCCAGTTGGTAAATGAACTTTTGGTAAATTAAACACCAGGGGCTCTTAAGAGTCACTTAATCTTGTGACAGAGTACTGCAGGTTGCCAGCAGAAGGTAGAACTGTTATTCATTAAAAGAAAATCTCATTGGTGCAGAAACCAGAAAGTGTGAAAACCTCAAATGTTGGCTGTTAATGACTGCGAGAAGTTCAACTGGCAGACTTTTCTCAGAAGAAATACTGGTTTTCTGTTAATTTGAGTTTCCTCAGGTTGATCACTGCTGTCCAAAATGTATTTTAATGACACTTTGAATGCCGACTGTAAATGCAGTTTACACATCAGCTGATCAACATCCACATTTTTATGGAACCCCAACATTAAGGGACAGTGTGTTTAATATTTCTTTGATTTTGAGTTATGACAGTCCACAATACATGTTAGACTTTATTTTACAGTGACAATCTTTTAACCCTTTTTACCCTAACCCTCCCCTAAAATGAACTGATATTCTACTGTTGCCTGTTAAGAGGCTCATTTGTTATATTCAGACTAAGATTTGGTTCACATGAGCAGGACAAATTTTACTCTTACTCCATATTTTCATCTTATGCCTTTTTTTCCTCAGGTCTGATTGGGTTTTAATGAGCCAAATGAGCAACGCAAACGCCTGACTCACTGTTGCCAAAGTCACAGCCTTGACATCTTGTTCAAATGACTTTAGTGACAACACAAGTTGAAAGTAAAAAAAAAAAATTATAGGTGAAATGAGCTGCAGACAAACATTCATAGTTTTTCTTCTCAGATTCTGTTTTGACTTAGCTTGTTTTCTAAACCAATTATGGTCCTCAGAGTGTACAAATGTTGCTTGTTGTGCAGACATGCTCATGTCACTGCAGCAGCATTGAAGCAAACATTCAGCTTTGTTTTCACTTTGGATAATTTAGATTAGATAATTGGTTCAAGTGCAGGATTTCCACAGTCTGTTGTGTTGCTGGTGTTAATGGACTCTATTGTAACCTGCTGCTATCAACAAATCTCGGTAATTTAGTTGGTAATTCAGATTTTTATCAATTTGAATAATACCCTAAAACTACAAAAATAACACTGAGGCTGTTTTTTGCTCCTCCTGGCATGTACATTTTCAATAGTCTGAATTTATTTATAGCAGAATGTGATGTGGATCACAAACCCTGCTTTGCTGCAGAACTTTCAAATCCAGTTTTAATATTTGTCCAGAAGTACGGTCAATAAGCCAGGGGCTATTTTGGTTTTGGCCTCTGAATCAGAATGATTGCACTGCGAAGTCATCATATAGTCCACTCACAAGATGAGTAGCACAAAAAATAAATCTAAAATGACTGAGTTATGTTTAAAGGCAGCTGATGTGGCATGCAGCAGCATCTTTTTTCTCACCATGTGAAATGACAATATTCAGTGACCGTGTATGTTTTGATTTGATGAGGATTTGTCTGTAATGCGTCAGTAAACCCAGCTATGGATAAGAATTGATTTTCCTCCACTGACGGGAGCAGCCAAGCATCATAAGTAAACCTCCAATTTATTTTTTCTCTTGGCAATACACTTATTGACATTTTGGCGACAAGGGACATCAATTAGGGCCACGGCTCCACTGAACATCATTTATGCTTCTTCAAACCTGCTATTATGTCACCGTTCACATGCTGCCACTGCACGCTGCAATCGATACTTTATGATTTGAATGCACTTTACTACTATGGGAAGTTGGGGAGCATAATTCAGTGTAGTATTTTAAATACTTTGCACTTAGTTTTCCATGTAGTTCTCTCTGTTGTAGTCTGACAGTGTGTCAACATGAAATTTTTCAGCATAGCGAAGAGTGAAAAAGTTATTGACCTTGAGTGTGATGTGCGTTTGTTCATCTACAGCACTGAATGATAGGAGTTTGAAAAAAAAAACTCCCTGGCATGAACATTTGTCTTTTTCATCTTTACTTGCTGACCTCTGTACCATATTGATCTTTCTGAGACATCAGCTGGCTGGCATGCAGGGTGCAGTGCCAGTCAGCCCTGACCGTTTCACCAGAGTATTAAACTCATTCAGAATCTAGAAAACATTGCGAGGTCTGCAACACTTGGATGCCAAAAAAGAACTAAAAATATAAATAAATGAATCAAATCAGCACCATCGGGTTGCGAACCAAAACTTCCAAGTTATTCTTTTGCATGAAGCTCAAATCCATTTAAATCCTTTGCACAAGTATTCTCTATATTTTTGATTTAGGTCAAAATGAAAGGTAATTTATTTCAAGCAATGCAGCAGCATTGGCTGGCCTGGACAGCTAACACTAGACCCGGCGCTGTGGAGGAGAGACAGTAGATAAGGAAGCAAAGAGAGAAACTTCAGTTGGAGATGAAAAGGGGAAGCAACTCTGCTGCAACAAATGCAAAGAGAATGGGAGAAAAGGACAAAACTAAGAGAGGGGAAGGGCAGAGAGAATGATAAAAGTGAATATAAGAACCAGGACGGTTCAGCCTGAGAGAATGAAACAAGAGACTGAAGAAGGAGGCAGAAACTGACATGGGCAGGGTAAGATAGAGAGTAAACTCCCAAGGGGGTCCCTCTCTTGTGGAGCTACCCTCCACTTTTATGTTCTCTGTGAGGAGGAGATGGTGGAACTACTCTCGCCTGTCTCTGCATAGAGATGGGAGAATGAGGCTGACACCAGATTCATGCAGAATTACACCTGATATCCTCCATGTCACATAAAGGAAGAAATTTCAGAGCAGGCGTCTGAAAGTAGGGCCTCTAGATGTCAAGCTGGAGAGGAAGAAACAGGCTGATTTTTGCAACAGGCTGAACCAACAACCATTTCTGGGTGAGTTGCTTGAAAAATTACTCAGTCAAGATATGTCAAAAGTGCCTTTAAACATCCTCAAAGTCTGCACACCCACATGTTTCATGCTTTTTACTTAATAAATGTAGAAGAGAAAATGAGACATTGTTGTTGAACAAGTCTGCGGTCCTCACAGTGAAGCTGCAGAGTTCTCACAACCCACAGCTCCAGCTTGAAACAAAGCTTACCAGACTACATAATCCTTCACCTCCACGAAACTCCTTAAAAATGCAGAAACAACAAAGTAATACAAGAATTACACTCTGTAATCCCATGCACCCCTTGTACTACAAAACGACATTAGCACAGTGTGTTAGTATGCATAAGGGTCAGTGGTCTCTTAATGAAAAGGGCTGGCTCGCATCATTTGTGAAAAAGCATTGCACATGGGTTTTGTTTCTATGACAACATATGAAGATCTACAACCTATAGGGTTATGAAAGCAGAATACTCACCAGCAAAATTCACTGTCTTATCAGTCTGCTCTCACAAATGGGCTTTTCTGACTTTGTGTTTGATCATTTCTAAGTTCTAGAGGGGCAGATAGAGCCTGTACAAGCTTCTCCCCTTTTTTCTTTATTATTGGGATGTGTACTGACCTGTCCGATTTGCTGTCTGAAAAGCAACATCAGTGATAACAATAGTACTTCTCTGAAAACTTCAGAGACTTTTATTTATAAGCATTCAAAGTGTCAACACAGAATGGACAGTGTACTCAAAAAAAGATGCTCTCCTCATTGGGAAAATTGGAGAAAAAAAAAGAAAAAGATGCTGGAGGTGTCCAGGATCTTTGCAATGTAAACTATTCATTCAGTTATTGGCAACCTACAATTGATGACAGACTTTTTAGTAGGAGATACCTGATAAGGTGCTACTTTATCCAGTGGCTGTTGCAGCTCATTTTTATAATATAATGTCTTCTGTGAGCTCAAAGTAAACTTGATCTTTGACATCTGGCTGCTAAAATATTTTTAGTTCATTCTTGAGTCTCAGTGAATGTTTGTGCAAAATTTTAAAACATTCTGTTGAGTTCTTTCTGTGTTAACATGTTCTAAAACAGGGGTCACCAACCCTGGTCTCGAGATCTACTATCCTGCATGTTTTAGATGTATCTCTCTTCCAACACACCTGATTCAAATGATAAGCCTATCATTCATCTCTGCAGGAGCCTGATGATAACTGTCAGGTGTGCTGGAAGAGGGAAACATGTAAAACATTGAGGATAGTAGATCCTAAGGATCAGGGTTGGTGACCCCTGTTCTAAAATGTAATGGGATGGATGGACTGGCAGACTAAGGGCCTCTTACAGGGAAGCCATTTCTGCTCAATTCTGGTTGCTAAAAAGACGCAAAGTTTATGATATGATTAAAAGTCAAATCTTTGCCTTATAGCAATAAAAGTTATAGAAACTTTTGTGCCGCTGCAGACGATCCCTCTAGAGATAGCACAAGATATTGTCAAAGCAGATTCTTCTGCTCAAAATCTGGACAAAGTCTGTTTCTCAACTGGAAACATTTTGACTAGGTACACTTTGCTTGAAGGCAGAGCCAAGGAGAACGAAGCCATCTGTGCCAAGGAGACACGACAACGCATCTCTCTCCTAACCATAGCTTCAGTGACAGCTGGAGAAGTGAGATGTTTTAATATTTCATCTCAGACAACCACATCTTCGGCACTTTTCTCCTAGCAACAAAGCCATTTTTCACCGTTCATTAGGAATGTGCTATGCAATCAGCCAGCTGGATAGCGCAACTGAAAACTCCCCAATTAGGTCGTTATGGCCAAGGACTGTGTAGTCATTTTATGCGAACCAACCGTATTTGTGAGCTATTTTGTGATGTCTACAGGGCTGTATGTTTGTGAATAAACCTGTGCATGTGTGTATCTGTGTGCATTTGAGGTCCATTTTTATGTTTTGTAACATTTATAGTTTTAAAATTCTAATACAAGCTGCATCAACATTAGCAACAGATAACCTCTCCTGTTATGCAGAAACCTTGTTAGAATACAGAAAATGCTCCATTTCGGCTGAGGAGAGGAGAATAGCAGTTTCGTTATGCCACAGTGGTCCCAATTGGGGTATAGTCTTGGATTTCAACTTATCTCCAATGCATTCTGTTCTCGCCAAACATAACACAGCTTCAGGCTCTTTCCTATGCAGGCCTGGAAAGCAATTATGGATGAAGGGGAGGACGCTCCCTCTCGATAAGCATTCCCTTGCTGGAGCAATCTCACACTTGGTGCCTTTTGGCAGTCTGTGGTTAGGGAATCACTGGTAAAGGCATACATTTTCAACATAAAGGAGGTGGAGGGAAATTTCTTAAGGCATGTGTCATGAGCTGAATGGTGATTTCATGCTTCTCTGTGTTTTAACCTTTGGTGCCTGGTAAGCTGTAGCCTGTGGGGTGCTTTCCTTATTTGGCCCCTGAGAGACCTGTGAAGGATCTGAAAAGGTTAAAGTATGATAAATGGATGATACCTTTTGGCACAGCATCAGGAGATAGATGATGGGCAGCGGCCGCTTTCACCATCGTTGAAGGCGAATGCGAAGAGACGGCTGGCAGAAAGAAATGCAATAAAACCCAATTTCTTTGCTTTTCCTTCCTCTGGCTCCGCAGACAGCTCTGTGAGGCCGGCTACATTACTCAGCTCTTTAGTCGTGATTAATGAGCATGTCCTCTATGGTGGGAGAGAGGAATGATCAAATGTTATTTGTATTTTGGCGTAATCTCTTTCTGTATGCCGTGAGCATTTCCCCCCCAAGATTAGAATTTAGAAGCATATTGGATGCCAGGGTTATTAATTATAGAGGTCTAGGGTTTGCCACAACAGCATGCCTCTTGGCCATAAATAGAGCTAAGGAGCAGGGCTGTAATAAAGTTTTTTGTAAAATAATAAATGACAAAGCAGAAATTGTAAAGGAGAACCGTAGCTGAGCTGTAAAGTCAGAGAAAGCCTTGTGTAGCCTTCGAGTGATTTGCTGATGCGACGTTAAATCGTTGCTTGTACCATGATGTCTGGAGAGTCCCAATTACAGAGCGGACTTTGATGTATATCCCATCATCCCCCCTATTGAGTAGACAGTGTCATGGTTGTTCGTCGAAGGTTCTTTGGTCTTGGGCACTCAATGACGAGCCTACTGATTACACTTCCAGAGGTGTTGAGGAGTAAGCATTTTTCCCAAGCACTAACCAAGCCGCTCACCCTCCCCTCACCTCTACTTCTTTCTTCCTCTCGGCTGGAGGGCTCCACATTAATTCATCTCATACTATCAACAGCGGGGTTTGTCATAATCTCTGCATTTTCAAAGAGAGAGGTAGACCATCAGTTCTCAGAACAGGTGCAGCTGATGGATCAGTCGCCAAATTTAAGAAATTGCACATAAAGACTGGTGACAAATTTGAGACAAAAACAGAATACATTTTTGGAAAAATGCTCCAATACTGCCCACATTAAAGAGTTGAAACTGCTGTTTGAAACTTTCTTCCCCTCAGTTATCAAGTAAAATACCTCATTGGCATATCACAAGAGGGTAACGCACTGGATCTGTGGATTCTGCATATTAGTGCCATTGTAGGTAAAAAAAAAAAACTTTTTTTTTTTTTTCAAATGACTCACTGACTTGTAGACAAAACTAGGAATTTTTTATATTAACACTTCTAGCTGTTTTCGAAATCAAACTGAAATGCAATAAAAAAAATAAGTCAAAGGTGAAAAATAACAGATTTACATGGTACATGAATTGAAATCTTCTAGACTCCTTTTGTGGACTTTGCAGCTCTTTGTACGACCTCGCCACATCTAAATTTCTGGTTTTTTCTCACATATTTATGACTTTATAATCTCACTTTGTCGTTTCTAAATTTGATCATAAATGCATTAATTAATCTTACAATATTCAATTTAAAAGAAATAATATGAAAACCATTTTCACGAATGTAATGATGATGCTTGGTAAAAGCGTGAGTTTACATTCTGAATGCCAACTTAACTCAGTTTGATTCAGTTCAATATTTTGTAATCCAAGGCTACATCGTGTTCCTTTACACTAATAGTGTAAAAGTTCTTCTCTGTTTCTTTCCATGTGTTGCTAACCTGTGGAAAGAAAGCAACTGATTCTTTTGTTGGTTTCATAGCTATACAAATAGTCAGAGGCTTTATAGTTACATATTTAACTCTGTAGTTGTCTTGTTTATTTTTTTGGTCCTCATATTTAACTGTGAATTTGCAAAAGCATCAGCTGCAGCAAGTGGGTCATGCTGACATGTAGGTCATCAGTG
>JAPTMW010000010.1:28591572-28603873 GCA_029822955.1 Ostorhinchus angustatus
AGCATTGTGATTCATTTTATTACTGTTATTATATGTCGTTTTTCTTCTTCTTCTTCTTCTTCTTCTTCTTCTTCTTCTTCTTCTTCTTCTTCTTCTTCTTCTTCTTAGTATTATTCAGGTGGGAAACGAATGAACTACTAATACCTTATTAGCGTACCAAAGTAGAGTTTTCAGGTATTCGTACTTTACTTAATCATTACCAGGATTAGGTGCAGCACCTAAGTCAGATTAATGTACTGTTTAATGTGTATGTGGAGAGCAACAAAATAAACGGACTTTTCCTAGGTCTAATGAATGCGGTTTTTCCTCAGTGAACATTTCCTGCAAGTTGTGTTTTTAAGCTTTTTCGATAGTGTATGACTTCATGTATTTTTTTCTTTCTGTACACAGATATGGAAATAATAATGGTCCAAAACAAAGTATAAATCATATTTACATGCAGTCTGGCAAAAAAAAAACTTTATCAAATTTTTCGTCATCTTTACCTTTGAATACAACATGCATTTGCCATTGCATCGTTTCACTAAACCTATGCAATGACACAGCATACATTTCTGTCAATTTACAGACACATAATATTGTTAACCTAGATCTGACCAACTGAACCAACCCCAGATCCTAACACTGTCCCCACAGGCTTGTACTTTAGGCACTAGGCATGATGGGTAATCACTTCATCTGTCTTGTTTCTCATCCTGATACATCCATCACTCTGGAACACAGTCAATCTGGACTCATTAGACCACCTGACCCTGTTCCATTGAAAAACAGTCCAGTCTTTATGCTCTCTATCAAACTGATGGTTGTTTATGAAATCGGAAGCTACTCACTGCAACAGTTAGAGTTAAAGAATTTGTTGCAGCTGAAAAATATTAATCACTGCAGTAATGATCCAATGGCAGGCTCTAGAACTAGTTGCTTAGTTCAGGCAGGGCTTTTTGATCAGGCTCTTTATGTTTATTGAAAATACAAACACTTTTTTTTTTTTCTACACCCATGCACTTAAGTCTGCCACAAACTTTAGGGGTACACTGGAACACAGACAAAACCTAAGACCTCTGAAAATATAAAGAAAACCCTGCTGAGTATTTAATTTTCTTACAACTTTTTGTTAACACATACTGTTTTTCTTTTTTCTCAATTAGTTAGATGACAATGAACTCAATAAAGTTGGTCTGTATCTGTACAACTATCTTTGCTCTCTACTCCTTACATTTTTAAAACACAGTAGCTTTTTTAATGTGGAAGGTTAACAGTTACTTTATATTTTGCATCACAATATCAACACTGATTCCAGCATAGATGCATGAGACAATAACACAGAAGAAAAATGACCCGTTGGTGTATTTAGCTCTGAATATTACACAGAAAAGATGCAGTAATGTAAAAGACTTAAGACCCTTTTTTTATTTCCATGTTGTTTTTTTTTTTGTTGGTTTTTTTTTTAACGCAGGTATGTGTACCTTTACTGCCTCTGATTCTTCTTATTGTGTGCACAACACACAAGCACGCAGGAATTGCAAGACACATTCTTGTATCCTGTTGCTAATCTGAAATCCTTCTCCTCCCATGAGATTCTTCCTGCTTGACGGCTGTTGTCACTGGCAGCTGGTGTTTAATATATCCACACACTTTTTGGTTATTGTGTCTCATTATACTCTGTTCCAGCACATAATGGACACACTCCAAATAGAATATTTAGTATTGAAAATGTTTTCAGAGCGTCGCAGAGCGTTTCCTCACATGGAGACTCTAGTATTGGTGATGTATTATTGATGTCTTCTTTTTGTTTTTCCTGGGCTTGTTATATTGCGAGAACACAACAGTAATTGCTCCTTTGGGATTTTGCTTGACGGGATTTATTACACTCTCACTCCAAGATTTAACAGCCAGGCTCCAGTCTGGAAGAAGTTTTGCGTTGGAGTGAAAATTGCCTATTTGCCCTTGTTCACAACAAACTTGTCATCTTGAGTTTGACGGTTAACAGTTCGCATGAGTGCCATATTTAAATTTCCTCCCGCTGTCCCTACCCATGCATATATTCGGTTCCACGGTAGGATAATGCTGCACCTTTTATCTTTCAGTTTCATTTTCAAATCGCTGTATCTTGTGTAGAAAAGGGACTTTTTGCTGTGCAGGAATGGACGTGATGTGAAAATGAAGTAGTGGTATATCTTCTGCTCCAAGTCATTACACTCGCCAGACTTCTCTTAACAAGATCATCTCCATCTTATCGATCAGCCTATTGTTTACCACAATGCGGTGGGCGATGACCATGCCTATCACTCCGAACAACTGATCTGAGAGGATTTGGGAACATATCAGCCCTACACATCAATAACTACTGTGATGATGAGGCAGTGGGGAGCTCACCGACAAATGGAGAATGTCTTTAAATGTGGGATCGCAGTTCTGGGGCCAGGCATATACACAATAATAGATATTTATACAAGACAGAAGACACACTTTTATAAAGCATGATGCTTGATTTAACACAAACAGAAAACCAGCTTTTATTTTTCATCTCCCTGCCACCATGATTATAAGTACAATTTACAATTCACAATGCACTTTTGATAATTACATTTATGCAGTTAGATTATTATTGATAGTAAAGCATGGTTTACTATTGCTTTTGAAATGTATTTATTTCTCTATTTAACATTTTATGCACTGTCGATTGTGACAGATTGGTGCGATTGTTGTTCACTTCAGATACTGATGATTGATTATTATTACTGTAGAAGTTGTTTTTAATGGTTGTGCACAAGGATGGAGGCGCTGGTGTTGTTAGAGACAGTACTTGATCCTCTTCATGTCTTCTTTTTTAAGTCTCAGGAATGGGAAATAAGAACTGATGTGACTAATTCCAACCTCTGTAGATTTTTTTTTTGCCTTATCCCATGTGACATTAAAGCTGCAGTCCCTGATAGTTTTTTAGCACCACTGAGCAAAAATTCCATAATTACCTATCAGCATATTGTAATTCATGTGGCCTAAATGAAAAACATATCTGCGTATACTCTGAACCAGTGTTTTTAGGCTGTAGAAAATCTACCCCATGGTTCAGATTTTGGCAAACAGGCATTTTCATTAAAGTGGCGGAGTTGAATATGTGATTGGAAGCTATAATTATTGATTGCTTATCATCAGATTCTACCTTTGGAAGTTTGGAAAAGTGGCTTCACTTGTTCCATAACAGTTGTCAAGGAGTCTGTTTACATGCACACTAAAAATCTGATCAATATCAAATTTCTGGAGTTATCAGATTATTCAAATGATCATATAAACAGCATAATCTGATATCTGGTTAGGAGAAATTGGATTAGCACACCTAGATTTCTGCCGTTGTGCATGTATACCTGTTCATCTGAATTATTTCAGTCTTTTACATCTGCACTTGGGGAAAACATTGTAGACACCAGAAGTAATCACAATGTGAGTGGAAGACAATAACAGGAAGTTTGAGTCTACCGTCATTTTGTGCATAAGCACCCTGACAGAAATTCAATAATGGACAAAATCATGTAAACCAAGTTTTTCATTATCACATCTCTGATTTGTGTATGAACACGTCAGAGTCAATTATTACAAATACCTGATATCTCCCACTTATCAGCTTTTTATGGTCATGTTAAAGGGCTCAGGGGTACCTACATTACTACCTCAGACCCCTTTTCCTAACTCCAAACTACACTAGCAAGAACATGTAAGTGTGCTGTGGAGCTGCTTTTTTTTTATACAAAAATTCATTGGTAGCAGTTCGAGTTCTTCAGTGACAACTGGTTTCAAGTTGTCTGGTCCACTGCTTTCATATCTCTCTTCCATCCTTCTTTACTGATGTCGACTTTTTGAATTGAATCAAATTGATCGGACTTGAATTGAATTGACTTGAAAATATTGCATGAGGCAGTAGATATAAGCCTCAACTGAGAAATTTAAAAATCTCTAAAACCAGTTAGCAGCTGACCATTAGGAACCAAGACACTAGTTTTGCATCTTTGTATTTAGGATACAGTGAGGTCTGAGAAGTAACCCTCCAAGAAAAGGGGCAAATCAACCTGTTATTGTTTTAATGTGCGTGTTGTACATCACACTACATGTTGGCATTTTTATGTTTCATACCTCTTATTATAGAATTCTGGCTTTCTCTATAAAATCACACACTGGGGCAGCATTATTGTGGCTTTGTTTGAGTAATTCTGTTCCTACTTCTCCAGATGTTATGGTGCCTGGGATGGGTAGATGGATAGATTTAAGGGTTACACTGTAGGTTATTCTAGGGATTCACTGTTTGAGTTGTCTCTGCCAAGTTGGGGAAGACAATGAAAAGGCTGCTGAAACAGATGAACTGTTATCTTCTTTTGAGACACATGTAAAAGTCAGCCCTCTGTGGACCTCAGTGTAACATGATTACCACTTTTATGAATGAATATGTCAAAAATAACAGTAGAGTTGTTATTATTTTGGCCTGTCCACTCACAATTGTTAACAAAAATACAGAGGCAAAAGTAACAAGGAAATTATAGCCTGATGATGCTTTAGCCTTCTATAAGAGCAAATACGAGGATGGTAAGAACAAATATGATGATACTTTTGGAAGAAAATGTACAAGAACCCATGAACATGTGTATTATGTACAGAGTGCGGTTGTTTGGGGGGATTAACCCCCCCTCTGGTTTTTACATCCCTGCTTCTGTTAAATGAATTTGATCCTGGGGGGTGGGGTGTAACAGGCAGGTTGTGACTGCTGAATGTTCTTACACATATAGGGTCGGATCTACTAAAGGTTTGCATGTATTAAAACGTGTGCAAAGTCATTGAACATGCAAAAATATGTACAAACTGATTTACTAACAGTGTGCTCTAAAGGTTGTGCTTTTCAAAGGTGCAAAATAGCACGTCTGCATCTAGTTTGTATGTTTGCTGCAATGAATATGCCATATGTTTACACGTAATTCTGCATGTGCTGGGAGGAGACTATGTAAATGCATTAATTTAATACACGCAAAGTGATTTATCAACCCCAAAACAATGTTAACACATCTCAAAGGGACGTGCAAATGGTTTGGATGCAATCTGGTGATGATCTTATGATTGTGATTAAAAATACATATTTTACATTAGGCTACAGTGGGGCAAAGTTATGTGCGCCTGACAGTCATTCAATCCAACAACCATCACACCCCCCCACACACACACACACACACTTCTAAAACTAATCTGGCATAGCTGCCCTTGCGTCTGGATCCTTCCAGCGCACTGATGCCATCAGTGCTGGCGTGTCCCAGGTGGTAGACGTTTCGCACCCAGGCCGTCTCATGCTCCAAATGTCCAGGGTTCAAAAAGACCTGCTCCCGTATCCCAGAGCAGTTTTTTCATGATGGCAACCAGTAGCGCATGTAAAATCCTTATTTAAATAGGGCGGTCTCTAGGACTTTGAACCTGTTGCACACCACATGCAAAATTCTAGATTGTGCACGCAAATTGGGATCTTAGTAGATCTGGCCCATAGTCAGGTGTACTTGACTCCGTGGACATCTGAGCACATGTAATAGGGCCTACCGTTAACTTAAAAAAGAATTAGGCCTGTTGATTCCTTGTTTTTTCATGATTAAAAAAAAATCCCAAACCCCTCCGGTTTTTTTTTTGTTTTTTTTTTGACAAATTGCACCCTGATTATATAAGAGACTTAAACAAGCAAAGGCATCAAATGTGGGGGTCCATTGAACAGCAATAGTGCCAGGTCTGTGTGTGAATAGGATCCAGTCATTAATAGCATTGCTCAGGCTGGTTAGCAGATTTTTTACGTTGACTAGAACATTGTACAAACACTATGTTATTCCATCCACCTTTGATGATGACAGACTGTTGGTGCAGACAGCTAAACTGCTACTGTGTTCACACAGAAACCTGTGTAGGCATACCTTTATGAACACCAAAACTGAGGGCTAGAAAAAGGGAAAGAATTTGTTTGATTAAGAGAAACGATAAGCAGACCCGATAATAGCATTGGTATTAATAAAATCAAATGAATTCCCTAAGTTGCTGATTTTATTCTTCCCCCCTATAGTCCGACTTTTTTTTCCTGTGCTCTGAATGACAGCGTTGATCGCCTCAGGGCATTTCTACACCTACACTGTTGAGTCTGGTTCAATCTGACTGCGGTTCAATCATCTGGCCCAAGGTGTATGGACTACAAAGGCGAATCCAGAAGACGTTTTAATGATATGCGATGCAGCATATGCATAATGACCTCACCCAACATCGTAGCTGTGAAGTCAGTGTGCATTTCTAACTTTTTCTCATCAAAGGATGCCCCTCAAATCCCTCCGTGTCTCTTTTATAAGGCCCTGCCCTACATTTCTTGGTCTCCAAAGTACTTCTTTCTCTGACAGCCACTCCTTTTTCTTGCTCCTCAGATTGCCTTTCATTTTCCTCCCCTCCTCAGCCCGCCTCTGTCTGTCACGCCGCCCCCCCCCCCCATCTCTCTCCCTCTCTCCCTTGCTCTTCTCCATGTCCCCTTGTCATTTCTTCTTGGCTTTATCCTCCTCTATCTTCTCCTCTCACCACCTCAGAGCAAAAATGAGAAGAGGGAGAGATTTTTTGACCTGGTAAATTGCTCCTCCTCTTTTGTATTCATGCCAAGGCAATCATTCCTACAGCAATGCATCTGTGTGGTCTTCACAGTGGTATCGTTCTTGTCTTCTGTCTGGGTGGAGGTTATAGGAAGAGGCAATGGCTGCATGATTGTACAGTCTGCACCAGCAGCTCACAGGCTGACATGGAGCCAATTAAGGCAAAGGAGTGTGTGTTGTAATAAGGTGCAACACGATTGTGTCCACACTTCCCACTGTCTTGACACATCAGGCCACCTGAATCCGATCTTTCGAGCTGCACATACTAATAGAAACTCACAGCGAGGGGAGGAATTTGTTCACTTCTCCGGGTCACCAACAACAGAAGGTGTGAGGAGGAGAATGTGCAAGTTCACTTTATATCAGGAAGAAAAAGAAAGAAAAGGAAACAAGGTGTAGTCTCGTTCTTTTCACCTTTCATGCTGGTGGCGAGACAAGTTAAGCTTTAATGACACACACCGTCCTACCTTCAGGGCAGAATTTGGCTGCACATGAGCTACAGAGGTGTTTGGTGCTTGGAATACAGGGGCATTTTTGATTGGGGATGCAGTGTGGAGAATGTGGGTATGATAGCAACACCTAGATTATAGAAATTCTAGCCAGTGTTGTAGCACTGTGCAGAAGGTGTTGACACAACATTGTAGAGGCAAGCCCACAACTTTGTGGTACATTTTGAGAGCGCAGTCTATTTTCAGCAAACACATGTGTAGTGTTTGAACAGACAGAAGTGCAGCCTGATTCCAAAGACTGTTAAGTAAACTGCAAAGCTGCAGGACCTGAATTCAGGGAAGAAATGTCAGAGTCTCCTGTCTCCTATCTGCCCAAATCAATCAGGAACAAATCAAAAGACAGAGGATGAGATATATTTTTGTCCAGTGACACCAAATTAATCAAACGCCACAACTTTGAGTTAAGATGAGGTTATTTAACCAAACGAAATCTAGATTTGAAACAAAATGTATGTGTTTGTTCAACTATGTACATTTGATCTTGTTCTTGTTTCATATTGCAGTGTTTTGACTCACAAAATTAAGTAAAACGTGGTTCTTTGAACCAGACCAAGACCAGCTCTTTTCTTCAGATCAGTATGGCTTTGGTCCAGACCATGGTCCAGGGAAGGTTTCACACATAACACTTAACTTACAAAGAAATGGAAAAATCTGAAGTTCTGAGTTTGTCGAATTATGACTTCTTGGCTGATTTTTGGTTTCGTGGAACAGAGTTGACCTGTAGTTGGAGACTCCAAAATCCTCCAGAAGAACAATGAATCAAAAACTTAAGACTGCATGAAAACCTCAAAAGCAGTTTTACAACATCTCAGACGCATAAATGCATATTTTAACATCTCAATGCATGTTACGACCGAGGTCGTACATATGTTTGTGTGTGTATGTATATGTGTTGGAGTGTGTGCTTAAGTGCAGGTGGCTGGACAACGTGGGCGCTGCGGATTGGCCACTTGCAGGAGGCGCACGGGCGGATGATTGGTGGAGTGGTGGAGACACCCTTTTTAAGACGTGCGGAATCTACACGGTTTCCCCCTCGATCTCGCCCTGCTCCCAACCAATGCCGTTGTGTATTTTGTATTTAGAAAGAATTGTAGAGTTGTATTGTACACTTAGATATTGTAAATATTGTAAATAGACAACTGCAGCACCAGTTAAGGGTGAGCAGCCTAATTTATTTTATTACATTTTCTCCTGTTTTGATTTAGGAGTCCAAGTTAGACCTGTGTATTTTTGATTTATTTATTTTGGGCAGGGAAGCTTAGAGTGTTTGAGTTGGTTGTGTTTTTTATTTTGGTATTTGCTCACCCCGGGGTAAATAAATTGCTGCGTAATTTTGATTTAACCACCTTTTGTCACGGTCTTCTTTGGGAGTGGGATTCGAGTGGGAGGCATTTTATGTTATGCCCTTTTGTATCCCCCTAGACTAGAGCGTAACAATGCAACACCGTATTGCATTGCTTTCTCAAGTTAAATTCTATGTAGTTTACTTTGAGTAAATTTTTCGACCATTTGGCAAAGTTGTAAAAGCCATCTCTTTGTATCTGAATGACTAATTTATGCTTCCTCATTGTATTTCATTTAGAAAAATAAAATCTGCTCATATTTGCTAAGAGACACATCTGTATCTTTGCACCAAACATTTTGGATAGAAGGAATAACAACATAGTGTTAACATGTGCTTATAGTTGAACTGCAAAAAAAAAAAAACCAGAGAGAAAGAAGAAAATATTGTCATTTATATCCTGAAGAAGAGTCATGAGATAAAGACAGCTGGTGACTAATAAAATTATCATAAGCAGAGGCTGGATTCAGTGAAGCTAAAGAGTATTTGTCTATTTATGAGCTGAAGATGACTCCATTTCCTCCACTCCTAATCAGCGTTAATTCTGCCTTCCATCATCATCTCATTAATAAAACAATGAAACCCTGATGATGATGATGATGATGATAGCATCAGATGCTCCGTTAATAACAGGAACAGTGTTGACCGTGCAGGCATTAGTAGCAGTGTTTATCCTTCTCCAGTCAGTGCAGAGGTGCAAACGTCATCCACAGCAGACAGATGTTTGATAGTCAGATTTCTTCAGTTTGAGGTGATGTGGAAACAAGTGATCAGGGCTCATTATGGGATAAAATGATGTGGGAGGGAGCACGTCGTTGGCAGAAGCCAGTTAGAATGTGTATGAGCTTTGTCTGTGTCTTTATGATCTCCTGTTAGGGCAACATGGATTAGACTAATGAGCCTGTGTTTGTGGGGGATGTGCATCACCTTGAAACTAGGAAAATAAATAAATAAGCAAACAGCAAACTGTCATTAACTGATCTGAGTCAGTTTCAATGCTGCTGGCAGGAAAGATTTTGTTCAGTGTGTGATTGTAACTCATTCACATGTTCCTAATCACCAGTTTAGCTATTACTGCATCTCAGGTGCATTTCCATTTAGTAAATGAATAGACATTATCTGGGCCAAAATTAGCACTGTGATTCATTTCATTAGCATCATCAGAAGTCTGGGTCTCTGTAGAAACATTCATAAACAAGCTCTGAGCTCCTACAGTCACACTGGGGAATTTCAATATTTCATGCAAAGGTTTATTATTATTATTATTATTATTATTATTATTATTATTATTATTATTATTATTACTATTATGATTGTTTTTATGAATAATTTCAACTTGAACACATACATGCAAGACACTCAGGTAGCGGAATATAATCAATGTAAGTAGACAAATGTGGTATTTACTCCATTTGTCTGACAGCTTTAGTTACTTCTCAGGGACCAGTTTTTCATTCCCTCCCTTTTAGTGAAAATAGTGTTTCTCTGCATTAGTTAACTTGGGAATTCTCTTCTTTGTCATGGTAAATAAACTTTTTAAAAACCCTGCAGAATTCATTTGAAAATACATTGTCACATAGCTGAAAACAAGCCTGCATCGCTGTTGAAAAAGTTGACTTTTTAGAAATATGTGTATATATCTTACAGAATATGATGCAATGCTTATAACTTTAAACTTGGACAACAGTAAACGCAACATATACTTTAATGCAGCAGTAATCTGAGTACAAAAACATCATCGATGATAGTCGAACACTGACAGACTATTTTACTTTTACAATTTTACTCGTCATACTTTAAGTGCTTTAAAAGTTCTAAACAAATATACATGCCTGAACTTCATCAGCAGTGTGGTTTTCAATTTCAATGCGTTTCAGAAATTAAAATATACAATAGAATAAATACTAATGAAAATAAATAAGTAAGCAGAAAACAAGAATAGAACATCTTTATTGTCATACATTCTGTCATTACACTGATATCTTTAAAACATATTGCATATCAGATGTGTTTTTCTGTATTGAGTGTGGTGACTGTTGGGTAAAAACTGTTCTTACATCTGTTTGTCATTGTCTTTATTTTTGTATTGTAAGAAATGCTTGAGTAAGAGGTGGGTGGGCCACTGTGGCCTGCGTTACTGGTGAGGGTGTCTGCATAACCAGGCTACATGATCTGAAAATAGCGGCCAAATTTTATGGAGTTGTTAAGTTTGTCCATTATGCTATAGTTGATTCTCTCCATATTCTTTACTCTGGTGAGTTCCATTAGCCACACCTTGAAGGGAGTTAAATCAGTCTGTTAAACATTGCCATTACATGCACAATAGTGTTCTGGAAAGAGAGGCTGTAGTTTAGTAAGGACTGAGAGAACCTAAACAACGCTATCTCTGGATCAGGATGGGCACTTTCATGTCCTTTAAATTGTTGGCTCCCTGTCCAAATTGCTCAACATTTTTACTTTGATCACAAACATATGCCCCTGCACCATTAGTGCAGCAGTTCCATCTCTGCCCTACACAAACACAGATGTACACACATGCAGTGAAAAGCCCTCTCTACACCTGCTCACTTTGAACATCAGAGCTTTACTGCCAATCTCTCGTCCTCTTCTTCAAACATCGTCAGTGATATCAGCTCGTTTCAACTAACAACATTCTCAACCATGGTACATACAACCAAACCACCACCTCCAAAAAAAACAACAACAAAAAAAAAAAACACCCAACCTCAATCAATGAATTTTCATCAGGATCTTTTTAGGTTAGATGCGTCTTCTTTTTTGCTGAAGTAGATAATTACCTTCCATCAAATATCTTTTCAAGGTGTTCACAAAAACTCTGCCCTAATTAAGACCAGCACATCAGAGCAGTAGGAGCTGTCAACCTGCAGTATGACTGCTGACCGCTCCCATCCCTAATTGCCCCTATTTCGATATCCAGTCTTCCCTCCACCAGCCCTCCTCTTCTTCCTCTCCCCGTCTTCATTAGTGCTCAGCAGTACTCACTTCCCTCCACAGCTCTCTCTAATGACCGGTCAAATGTGCATGCTGGACAAACAGTTCCAACTAACCCTCCTCCATTGACTCTGCCCTGCAGCACTCAACCGAACGCCATGGGTTTGTGTGTCTGTGCGCAGTCAAGTCAATGTTCATTCGGATAAGGAGACAAAATAAAAAATGTAAAGAAATTCACGGGGCTATGGAAAACGTTTTTGAGCCAAGGGTTTTTACTGATCATAAACTAACATAGAAACAGCATATTGACTATATTAAAGTCAATCTTGTATAAAATCTAGGATGATATTAAAATATTACTGCTTCTATGCAATGTAGTGCTCATGGATACTTCTTTCTTTAATTTACTGTTTGGACGTGTGGGGGTCGACCTTTAAAACAAATATTATTTCAGTAGCTTTACTGCCAAAACAAGCCATACACATTAATAAATCTGGTTACTATGATAATGCTCATACATTATTTTTAATTGCTCATGTTAAATTTGTGATTTTAATACATCACTCATTTCCAGACTGTGCACAAATATTCTTTTCAGTGTAGGACAGTAGATATGACCTGAGAGATATTTGGAAGTTTACCACACGAAAACCAAAAAAAGACATATTATTGGTTTCTATTATTGGAGTTAAATAGGGAATTAAAAGTGAGAAGTTGTATATATAGCTGTTGTATATATAGTTGTATTTTTTCGTAGTTGTTGTAGTTAGTTTGAATTGGTAATATAGATAGATAGGTGTGAAGGTTGTCATTCCACACGGATGTTCCATTGGGTCCAACTCAATCCGACACACTATGTG